>JASDQU010587138.1:103895-120548 GCA_032191745.1 Picea mariana | reverse complement strand
ATCAAATATAAAAATTAAGATTTTTTATACAAAATAATATTTTGGTGTGTATAATAAAATATTATGCACCGGTGCATTAATAATATTTATATGCATAGGTATATTATAATCGCGCTCTTACAATTTTTTTGTTTGTTTTTTATATTCATGTGGTACTCTATAAATTAGTAGAAGCATTGATGCCTAACTATTGTTTATTATGCACTATTGAACCCAGGAAAAATTTTAAAACATGAAGTTTTTTATATTAAAAGTAATACTATTTTTATTTTAAACTCGGTAATGTTGTTGACAACAACATGTGCATTGGTGTGATATTTCTATACATAGTGCACCCGAAACTGCATAAGTGTTTTATGAAATAAAATTGACAGTGGTCGGTTTTGGGATCCAATGAAATGAGTGGTCTCATTGCAAGGGATGCCAAATGCCCCATACATAAGTAAAGAAACCATATAAAATCTATTACTTAAAAAAAATGTCATTGAGAAATATAGAGAGGGAAAGCAAGAGAAACAACAAGTTAAGGCTTCCAATACTGGATGTAAGAATGAAACCCCTTTATTTTTTTTTGAAAGATTAGTTGTTCAAATTTTTTTTGAAAGAATTGTTGAAAGATTGGTTTTCATTGATGTCAACACTTGAATAGAATGTTAACAAGTTTCATGTCAGGGTAAAGTAGTTGTAAATAGAAGTTAACAAGCTACATGCAAGTTGCATGTCAAAGTAACTGTAAACATAATTTAACAAGTTGCATTTGAGTTGCATGTCATCATGAGATCCTCATTAAAACACAGAGAAGAGTCAATTGGAAAATCACTTATGTGAATACTAATTAGCATTTATGAATACAATAAGTTGAGGTAAGAGAAGTCCAATGAAGGAAGAAGGTTACAAGAGTTGAGGGTATGGAGAAAAAGTTAGAGATCCAGGTTCTTTGACTAAATTCATGAGTTTTAGGAGGAAAAGCATGGACATACGTGTCCTGCAGTGAGGAAAAGTATGGACATCCACGAGTAGACAATGTAAGGGTCGCAGAACTATGAGGAAAA
Organism: Picea mariana; assembly: GCA_032191745.1. NCBI lineage: Eukaryota > Viridiplantae > Streptophyta > Pinopsida > Pinales > Pinaceae > Picea > Picea mariana. The sequence continues at coordinate 119,496 of JASDQU010587138.1, read as the reverse complement.
ATTATTGAAGATCGAGGATCTAAAATGCAAGTCAACTAAAAATTGAAGGTATGTCTTCCTGTGTATGTTAAGGTGAGTATTATGAAGAAATCAAGAACATATATGTCTTAGTGATTCATAAGCATTTGATTTGGATAATTCTCTTGTGGATCTTGGTATGAGGTATATGTGGTTGTAGTTTTGATGAGATATCGAAATCAGTAGAAACAACAGGCTATCAATGACATAGGTAGTGACAGATTGGTCTACATTTATATTCAGGGTGGTTGGATGGGGCAAGGAAAGGGGGTTGTATCCTCTTTCTAGTTGGAGCCAGTAAATTAGGGAGTTTGAGCTTCCTTTAGGTTGCATCATGTAAATAGAGGGCTAGAGAATCCTTATAGTTGTAGCTGGAGAAATAGGAAGTTGGTGATTTCAATGAATCTACTCTTTGATAAATAAGAAAAACATTCAATGTTTTTTTCCTGCATTGGGTTTCCACATAAAATTCTAGTGTATTGTGTTTATGTGTTGTTTATGCATTGAATTATGGTATTGATGATATATTGAATGTTATTGAAGATTTTATATAGTGTTTAAATAAATAAAAGTTCTCATATTGATTCACCCCACCTCTCGGTATTCCAACAATTGGTATTAGAGTAGGTCCTTCAGGAAGTAGTCTAACCACTAGAAGGAGATCATGGAATATGCTAAGATTGAAGCACCAATGTTTGATGATAAGAACTATACCTGCCGGAATAAAAGGATGAAAACCTTTTTACAAGAACATGGATTTGATGTTTGAAAATCAGTAGTATATGGGTATACAACACCAGCCACTCCCCCAACCAACAGAGATGGAAATAAACTCAACGAAAAAAACTCAAAGGCTAAAGGTACCATTTTGAGCAGTCTAGTTGATTCAATATTTGTCAAGGTTTTGCATTGTGATAGTGAAAAGGATCTTTGAGATACACTAAAAAATATTTATGAAGGAGATGCAAAATTTAAGGGAGATAAGTTTCAAATATTCAGAGCTAAGTTTGAACAATTGAAGATGAAGGAAGATGAAGACATTAGAAGCTACCTTCTGTGAGTTGATAAAATAGTTAAAACTATTAAGGGAGTGGGGGTAGAATTTGATGATTCAATTCTTGTTCAAAATGTTTTGAGGTCTCTTCCTATGAGATTTGATCCTAAAATATCATCCCTAGAAGAAAGAGTAGATCTTAGTACATTGAGAATGGATGAGCTACATGGAATATTTACAGCCTATGAAATGAGAAAAGAATAGGAGAACCTAGTTAGAAAGGAAGCGGCTTTCAAGGAATCCAAGATGACAAATAAGAAGAACAAGAAAAATTCAAAACCAGGTTGCAACTATAGTGATTATTCAGATGAAGATGAAGAGATGGATAACCTTGTAAGGAAATTAAAGAAAAGAACCAAAAGGTATAAAGGTATGCTTTCGTTGAAATGTTTTAATTGTGGTGGTATTGATAATTCTTCTTCTAAATGTCTTCATAAGAATAAAGATAGTGATGAATAAGAATCTTCTAAAAGGGAAAAGAAATGTCAAAAGGGAAACAAGAGAAGAAACAAAAGGAAATTATTCAAGAAACGTTTCTACTCAAAGGAGGAAAGTTCCTCATCAAACAAGGATAAAATGATAGTGACAACAGTTCAGAAAGAGTAATCTTCATGGAAGTAGAAGATGATTTTTAAGAATAAGGTGAAGTCGATCTCAGAAAAAATCTAATCAGTGAATTAGAATAACTTAGGAAAAAAAGAAAGAAAAACAATTCACTCAAGGCAGAGTTAAAAAAGAAAGAGGGATCTCATAATTCCAACTCTAAATAAATTGAGCAGATGATCACAGGTCTAAAAATTCAAATAGAAGAAGACAATAGAATTGAGGAAGTACTTAGAAGTCAGTTAGAAGAAAAGGAGAAAATGATTGTAAGCTTGGAAGCATAAATAGTCTCTTGAAGGAAAGATATTTAGAAGAAATATATGCAACAAAAGAACACCATAATATTGGATCAAATCATTAGCAGTCAAAGACCATCCAATGACAAATCTGGACTAGGATACAATCAAGTACAAATAGAGAAAGGATCGAGCTCTAAGATAATAGAACATGAAGTAGAACAAAAAAGATATGCAGATATTGTCAGATATTATGTCAAGAAGGAAGAATGAAATAACCCAAAGAAGAACATTCTAGAAATAAATAAGACTCAAGAATATGAATTCAAAAGGTTTGCAGTGCAAAAAATATCATCTACTCTCAGGTATCAGATATTATTTTATGATCATCATTTTAGTTGTGCTAATTTTGGAAATAAAGATGTAAGTTGTAGATACTATGCCAAGAACAAAAACAACTATGCAGGGTACTTAAAGAATAGTTATACCATAAAATCGTATGAAGCATACAACATAAACCAAAATTGATTTATCTCATTGAGCAATGTAGTAGAATGCTAGAAATGCAAAAAAAATGGAAACATAGCGAAGAATTGCAGATTGACTATCCCACCCGGGGAATCAAAGTATAACATTAACAGTCATATATCAAAACCACAAGAGATATGGAAAATAAAGCATAATCAATGCTCCCTTTCTATACAAGCCCAACACAGAAAAAAGTATTGGTATGTTGATAGTGGTTGCTCAAATCATATGACAGGTGATAGGAACAATTTTATAACTTTGAAGAAAGAAAGATATGGATCAATTTCATTTGGCAATAATCATTCAACTAAAATTATTGTTAGAGGCACAATTAAGCTTGGAAGAAAAAATTGCATGGAAGAAAATGTTCTATTGGTCGAAGATATGAAACACAATCCATTGAGTGTAAGTCAAATGTGCTATCAAGGACACATACTTCAGTTCAACTCAGAGAAATGAAAACTTATGAAAGAAGGATCAGACAATTTAGTGCGACAACTATAAGGAATTTGAACAACTTATATGTTTTGAATGAAATTGGAAAGGAAAGGTGCTTATTAGGAAAGGAAAATGAAGGTTGGATATGGCACAGAAGAATGGGTCACATAAACTTTGACAAACTTTTCAAAATCAACAGAAAGGAAGAAGGAAAAGAAATTCCTGAAATTTCAAAGCCAGGGAATACTCTATGTAATAATTGTCTACATGGAAAACAGACGAGGACCAAGTTCAAATCAAAGGAGTACTGAACGAAAAAACCATTGGAGATTGTACATACCGATATATGTGGACCAACGAGAACAAAGGGATTAAATGGTGAAAAACACTTCATGCTACTGATTGATGAATACAAAAGAATGATTGCAATTTTCTTTCTCAAGAAGAAGTAATAGGAATTCGAACACTTCAAGATATACAAAGAGATGGTTGAAACATACACAGAATTTAAAATAAAATTTTTGAGATCATACAATGTTGGAGAGTTTACATCAAAAGGATTCATGGTTTTTTGTGGTGAACATGGAATAAAAAGGCAATTCTTAGCAGCCAAGACACCTCAACAAAATGGAGTCATTGAAATAAATAAAAGAATAGTACAGGAAATGGATTCAAAGATTCCAATTTGCGTGAAATATTTTTGGCATGAGAAATACATACAACAATTCATATCCTGAACAAAGGAATGCTAATAAGTAATAGTGAAAATAATCCCTACAAGCTATGGAAAGGAAGACTGTAAAATGTGAAGCATTTTAGAGTATTTGGAAGAAGGTGTTATATCAAAAGAGAAGATGACATGATTGGAAAATTTGACTCCTGAGTTTACAAAGGCATATTTTTTGGGTACTCAAGCAAAAGAAATGCATACAAGTGTTTCAATCTGAGACTCAACATAATAGTGGAAATCATCAATGTACATATTGATGAGACAAGTGTATGAAATCCCAAAGAAGAAATCAAAGACTCAACAGAGAAAGAAGTAGAAGAGGATTTGAAAGAAGAAGTAGAAGTTGAAGAAGAAGAAGAGCAACCAGAAGCAGAGAAAGAGGAAGATGACCCAAAAAATATTCAAATATCTCCCAAAACTCCTGGTTGACGAGTGCAAAAAAATAATCCACCTGAATAGATCATTGGGAATAAATATGCAGGAGTTGAAACACGAAGAAAATTACGCTCACCAAAACAAAGGAATCTAGAAATTTTGTCCACAGGAAAACCTAACAGTTTTGAAGAAGCCATCACTGATGAACATTGGATCAAGGCTATGGAAGAAGAACTTGGTTAGATAGAGAAGAATGAATCACGGGAACTTGTTCGAATTCCTATGAATAAGAACGTGATTGGTTCAAAATGGGTATTCAGAAGCATGCTGAATGAGGATGGATAGGTAACCAAGAACAAAAAAAGGTTAGTATGTGAGGGATATGCTCAAGTTGAAGGAATACATTTTGAAGAAACATTTTCCCCAGTTTCTAGAATGGAATAAGTCAGATTGATATTAGCTTATGCATGTTCTAAGAAAATCAAATTATATCAGATGGATGTAAAATTAGTATTCCTAAATGGAGAACTAAAAGAAGAAGTCTACAACGAACAACCAGAAGGATTTCTACTATCATAAAAGGAAGATTATGTTTGCATATTGAAGAAGGCATTGTATGAACTCAAACAAGCCCCCAAAGCATGGTATTCAAGATTGGACAGGTATCTAAAACAAAAAAGGGTTTAGGAAAGGCAATGTAGACAATAATCTCTACATAAAGGTAAATCAAGATAGTATATTGATAATTGAAGTTATGTTGATGACATTATTTTTGGAAGTGATGATGATATGATGAGTAAAAACATTTCTAAAGACATGCAGAATGGATTCGAAATGACATTACTTTGTGAGTTATCTTTCTTTTTGGGACTCTACATATGTTAGCAAGATAAAGGTATTTTCATCTCCTAGACCAAGTATATCAAAGAAATTCTAAAGAAGTTTGCAATGGTAGATTGCAAGCCTGTGAGTACTCCCATAAAGATTAGTTTCAAATTGAGAAAATATGATAATTCCAAGGATGTAGATCAGAGACTCTACAGATCAATGATTGTCAGTTTAATATATGTGACAACGTCAAGACCATATGTGATGCAAGAAGTTAGACAGGTTGTAAGATTTCAAGAAATGCCAAAGGAAACACATGTTATGGTATTAAAGAGAATATTTAGATATCTCAAAGAAATAGAATACTATTAATTATGGTATCCAAAAGGGAATGATCTATCTCTATTTGCATACACAGATGTGGATTGAGAATAAAGTGTTGATGATAGAAGAAATATAAGTGGAGCATCCTTCTACTTGGGTGATTTTTTGGTTTCCTGGTTGAGAAAAAAATAGTCTTCAGTGTCGTTGTCCACAACAGAAGTAGAGTATATTGCAGAAACAACATGTTGTACATGGGTTCTATGGATAAAGAAAAATTTTCAGGACCTACAAGTGTAATATGACGAGCCTATTCTGATATTCTGTGATAATACCAATGCTATAAGTATCTCTAAGAATTCAGTGATGCATTCCAATATGAAACTCATTCCAATCAAGTTTTGTTTTCTATGGGAATAGGTTACAGAGAAGAACATCAAGGTAGAGTATATTGGGACAAAAGAACAGATTTCAAATATCTTCACCAAACCTCTTATGAGGGATACTTTTGAGTATCTTTGACAGAAAATTGGAGTAGTTTCATCCCCACAATGATCTACATGGAATTTGGAACATTACGACAAGGGGAGAGAAGGAGTAATCATGAAAGACTTGAATGTTTTTTGAATGATTTTTATCATAGATTTACATGAGGAAGCACCATGAAGAGAAGCATCGGCATATATTAGAGGATTACAGATAGGGGGAGCATCCCCAAAGAGTAGTCACCCTTCTCCATTGATGTAAAAGGGGGAGAGAAAAATAAAGGCATGGAAATAGAGAGAAGAGGCATGAAGACAGGGAGAGCCAACATGAGTATGAGTGTTTTCCATGTCTAAGTGTTGTTTCTAAGTGTTTCTATCAATTCCAAAGGGGGATATCATTAAAATATTGATTTTTGAAAGATTAATTGTTGAAATATTAGTTGTCATTGATGTCAACTCTTGAACAAAAATTTAATAAGTTTCATGTCAAGGAGGTAAAGTAGTTGTAAACAGAAGTACTTAAAAATTTGCATGTCAGTTGCATGTTAAAGTAATTGTAAACATAATTTCACAAGTTGCATGTGAGTTGCATGTCAATATGAGATCCCAGAGAAGATTCAATTGTAAAATCACTTCTATGAATACTAATTATCAGATATGAAGATAATAATTCGAGGTCAGAGAAGTCCAATGAAGAAATAAGGTTGCAGGAGTTGAGCCTATGGAAAAAATGTTAGAGATTCAAGTTCTTTGAGTAAATATACAGGTTTCAGGAGGAAAAGCGCAGACATCCACGGGCTGTAGTGAGGAAAAGAGAGGACATACGTGAGAAGATAATGTAAGGGTCAAGGACCTATGAGGAACAATTGTTGAAGACCAGGGATCTAAAAATCATTTCAGCTACAGGTCGAAGGTATGTCTTCCTATGTACGTTAGGGTGAGTATTCTGAATAAATCAGAAACATATATTTCTTAGTGATTCATAAGCATTTGATTTGGAGAATTATCTTGTGGATATTGGTATGAGGTATATGTGGTTGCAGTTTTGATGAGATATCGAAATTTGTAGCAACAAAAAAAGTATCAGAAACAAAAAAAGCAATAGGCTATCAGTGACAGAGGTAGTGACATATTGGTCTACATTTATATTTCAGGGCAATTGGATAGGGAAAGGAAAAGGGGTTGTAGCCTCATTTCAGTTGGAGACAGTAAGTTAGCAAGGTGGAGCTTACTTCAATTTGCAACCTTTGAAAGAGGGTTGGAGCCTCCTTCCAGTTGTAGCTGGAGAAATAGAAAGTTGGTGCTTCCAATGAATATACTCTTTGATAAATAAGAAAATCATTTCGTGGTTTTTTTCCACATTGGGTTTCCACGTAAAAAATTGGTGTATTGTGTTTATGTGTTGTTTATGCATTGAATTATGGTATTGATGATATATTAAATGTTATTGCATATTTTATATTGTGGTTAAAGAAATAAAAGTTCTCATATTGATTCACCCCCCTCTCTCAGTATTCCAACATAATCAATCTCTATTCTACTCTAACCTATCATGATCAGGAGAAAAACTAATAAAAATGAATACAATTATGGATAGTGTTATTGAAACTAGAAATATTTCATGTCAATCAATAGGACACTAACATAATAAAATTGCATATTTGATCACAATTAGTTGTAGATAAAACTTGTAATATCACCATTGTATTCATCATAAATCATAACAATATGGGTAATTCTAAACACTAAACATATAAATAGTTCATATCAAAAGCATTCAGAAAAATCTGCAACAAACATGTCAATAGAATAGTCCCAAATACATCTGACAACAATTATGATCCTAAATTCCTTCTGATTCTTATTCATAAAGAGATAATAGTATGATCCATATGTACAATCCGCAAAATTTCCTCTATCTTCTTAGGATCTCTCTTTAATAATATAAGAGAATCTCTTTACATTCTATAACTATCATCATCCTAGATGACAATTACCTCTTTTCATTTCTCATTCTTCTAATTTTAATTACTTAGATTTTTTATTACAAAATTTTTCAAAAATATAGGAATGTCAAGCATTTTCTGAAGTTGGATTATTTGCAAAGTTGGACCAAGATTCATATGCTTGGATGATCTTATTTATCATGTCTGAGTTTCTTTCTTTGAGTTCCAACTCCCCATCACATATATTGTTAGTAAACTCTATATTGAAGTCTTTCCTTATGCTCTTTATAAATTCGTTTGTCACCCACATACATTTCATTAGATGGTTCATGTACTGGTTAACAATTTCTTTGTCAACTCTATCGATCACTCCAATATCCTACTTGGATTTGTCCCTAATGGATGAAATTTTCTTTTCCTTGGCTTCACATGGGCCTGCCACATATAGTTCTTTTTTAAGTGGCATGTGGACCATGTTTAGGAGTTCATCAACCGTGGTCCATATCCTTGCACATGATTGCTTGGAGTTGCCTATTTTTGCTTGCACGTCAAGGTAAGTGTTCTTTCATATGTCTAACAACATTTGGGTTTTGTCCTCCTCCCTCCTGGTAAACTTGAGTAATGTTTCAGGGGTTTTCTTGTGTACATTCTATCAATTCTTTATCCTTTCGAAATATGCTTGCTCCATATCCTCGTACTTCCTAGTTGATCAGTTAATCTTGCATTTTCCTCATTGTAGGTCTCTATATCCTTCAACTCTATGAATAAATTCACATGTGTATCCTTTAGCTACTCATTAAATTTAGTATCCTCTTCTTTAAATAGGTCAATGAACTGATTTTCCTCCATGTTTCCTTCCATCCATAGCTCTTTTATTTCTTCTTGTAGAAGGGATATTCTATGACCATGTTGTTCAACTAATTAATCTTTTTCTTGTCCTTTTTCTTTCAAATCTAATATGTCATGGACATATCCCTCCCTAGTGTTCTTGATTTCATCTGTATATAGTTGATCCTTCTCATATTCTTCCAATTCATGCTCATGTTGTTGCAGTTGTTTCTCCAAGCTTGCTACTTTATTATTATACTCTTCCAACAAACAATTTGACTCATTAAAAATGACGATATTTACTCTTTCAAACGCATATAGTGTTGTCGTCGTCATTATGTTGCTTCCTTTTGTGGGTTCTCCTTGGTTATGATCCAATCAATGTTCCTTTTGGATTTACTTTGTTCATAAATACCCCCTTTCCTTTTTTTTTTTGATGGACTCCTTGTAATTCCCTGTTTCAAATTGTTGTAATAGAATTCCCCTACAATAATTACTTCACCATCGAACTCTAACAATTTTAAGTTTGAATAAGATAAATCAAAAGATATCACATTCATGGGAGTTCTTGGGTTTACAGGAGAGGTCATTATTGATACTTCTTGGGTTGATATCGGGGTGGAATTTCCATTTTCTCCTCTTCCTCCTCATTCTTCTTCAATTCTATAGCTCTACGAGCTTCCTCTATGGTTATTTCCCATTCCTTAGCATCCTTGCATGAATATTTCTAGAAAACTTTCGTTGTTCCTTTGCATCTTCACAGGTGGATTCATCTTCTGCAGCTTTGTGAGATTTGGTGTTCTCTATGGCTTTGTAGGTTTGGGCCTCTTCCGTGGCTTTGTAGGCTGCTTCAACCTCTTTGGGTGATTTCCCCTATTGATTATTTTTTCTTTCCCTTTATTCCACATCGAATAATTTTCTCAATGCTTCCTCCTCTTTCTGCAACTAAGATATTTTTTCCACATCCATCTTTTCCCGAGTGTCAATTATCAATTTTTGCAACCATTCTTGGAATCATATTTTATTTTATTCCTTTTCTACTAGAAAAGAGTATATCTCATGCGTTCACACCACACAGGACAATACTTCTTCATAGGATTTCGTCTCGCAAAAGATTTCTTCCTCTCTCTTTTTTCATGTATGAAAGGGGCACCATTTTTATAATTTTATAATGGTTACACATGGCATCCTCTAGGTCGTGTATTTTTGTTTTCCATGTTCACAATATCGGCTCCTTAAGAACCATGAATTCCTTCTTTTCATGTGATATATTCATCAAAGTGAATTTCTCTAGTTTTATTGGGAAGTTGGGCTAGGTTCTCTTGTTCCCTCTCTGCAGGGTAACTATTATACCTAATTCAAATGTTTAGTATGCTACCTCATGGGCCAAAATTTTATCAGATATGTATATAGGAAATATATGTGGAGGAGAATTACAGCCATATAAATGAATATAGGTATAAATTTTCTCTAGGTACCAATCCGCAATTTCTTTCAGGGTTCCTAATGCTTTTGATGATATTTTTTGCAAGGTCTAGCCAAAAAATTACTACTACATTGGTGCTATAAAGAAATCACAAATTTGATAAAATTGTTCTTAATATCTTCTCGTCCATAGCTCAAAACAATACACATGAATTGGGGGTGATTAAGGGGTCCAATTCCAAATCATTTATGTGTTAAGGGACATATTCACAAATAGCATCAATAAGAAAGGAGGACATGTAAAAACATGATTGTGTTCCTGTGTGTGTCTCTTGAATGTTGGGGTAGATGTTTACCGATAGAATTGATTCCCAACTGAAAGTTGGCCCCTTTTCCACACTAAGTATGCCATGGATATCCAATTCCATTTAAAGTGGATGCATTTATATTCTCTGTACATCCTGAAAATCATTGCAATAAGAAATTTATATGGTGGATTGAAATATTGGGTATTGTATACCCTATTGATCTTAAATACAAAGGGTTTTTCTTCATCCCACTAGTCCTGGAGAATTTCTAGAGGGTTCAGATTTTCTTTGGTGCAAATTTCTAGGAACACCTTGTTCATATATTCCAATGGTTTTGGAAGTTTGTACATTCTATGAAAACTGTTTGGAGCCAAAGGGGCTATAGTGTTTCCTTTCTTGTTGATGATAGTATCTTCATGTGCATTCACACTTTCATAAGCCTGTCTAGCCACTTCATTGTAGGGTAAAATCACAGGTCATGTTTCAATGGTATGAATAACACTTCTTTTTATTTTTTGGTAGACTTTGAGGTTTGTATAATTTTTTGGGAACTCTCCATTGCAAAAGTTGTTATATATATCTTCCCATGTGAAATAAATTTCAATGTTAATATTATGATTGTTATCTAATACAATCATTGTGTTTGTGCTTCCTATCTGAGGCATCATGACTAATTGTGGGGTTCTTCCTCTACAACCTGTATATTTTGACATCTCCTTTCTCTTCAGACCTGCAAGGTTTACAAATTCATAATTCCTCTAAATTTTATCAAGTACACAAATTCTCAATTCACAAATCTTAGTGATAGCTTGAGAGATATGTTACATTAATACACAATGTTTCTATAACCCTAGATGTTAATGTAGGATCATTTGAATGATCACATCTCTTCCCTCTACCCAACCTGTTATCCATTGAAAACATAAATGAATTTAATTCTTTGTAATTATTCCATTGCACGAATGAAAATCATGTGATCGAGTATCCCTTTTAAAATACAAGTTCGTTGGGTGAAAACTTCTATAGCTTGTGGCTCACATATGCATGAGTGGTTTCATCATGGTTTTCTAGAGAAGTTCTTCAGCATTGATAACTTCACAAGTTTTCACGGGATGCAGAGTGTGTGTTAAAAAAAAATTTCAATATCATGGGAGGTGAGATACCTGCAGGGTCTGTCTCATAAGTTCTAGTGAATGTGGGTTGCATATATTGAGAGATGACACTTGAGCTTGTTGAATTTCCACAAAGACAGAAATGGAGGTTATGCAAGAAAGGTAGAGAATTGTGGTAGGTGGGTTTGCACGGATCCTTCTGGGAATTTGATCCAAAAATTTATGTGCCTTGTGGGTTGCAGGTAATAATGATGTCTAGTACATAGGTTGCATGTTGTGGGTGACTAGTGATGAAGTTAGTAGGGGACTCGTGGAGAAACATCTACAAATTTTCTCCCACAAAGGTATGGTTTGGTACTCAAGGTAAGGGTAAGTAAGACATATGAGTATGAGTGAATCACATGTAATATTTTTTCTTACTTCATTAGTTGAGGCTTCACACCCACTTGGTAGGTTTAGGTTAGGTCCTCTCAAGAGGTTAGACATAATGGTTCAACAAACATCGAGTGATTTTACTGATAATCAACATGGAAAAGAAAACTTCCATGGCTTGTGATAGCTAAACCTTGGAAAATAGTTTGTCTTTGATATAATATAAGGTATAAATTTGGTGGGTTGGGTCCCATTGAATTTTGCTAAGACAGAAATTTAATGGGAATTGTTGTGGGTACAACAATTGGAGGTTCATTGGGAAGAACCAATTATCTCTATTTTTTATGAATTTAAAGGTTATATCTTGCTCTGACAATAATAGCCTTGCATAACCATGGTCTTTCACCTATATAATGGGTTCCATATCATTGAGTTTATTACTTGAAAGGTAAGAATAGGTGGTAAAAAAATTTAGATTCCTTTCTAGGAATTACATGTGAGTGAAATTATGATGCAAATGGATCAAGTTCAACCTATGCACAATTATCGAAAGATCATGACACCACATAGAATATTTTAGTGATTTAAAAAATAGGCTAAGTTTACTCCTCATCTTTATCTTCCCAACATTGCTTCATTGTTAGCGAGCATCCATAGCCCTGAAAAAGTTTCCTTAGTACCATATAAGCATGGCCCTGCTACCATTGAGCGTCCATGTCCCCGATAGGTTTACTTATGATCCCCACACATATTTATAGTTCTTTCAACTTCCTTTAAATTTTGCGTTGATATCACCCTTTTAGGCTTTTATATAAGCATTTCTAGTTCAAATTGGGTGTTAATGAAGTGGGGTGGTACGATAGCTTCTTAGATATGTTATCCTTGTAAAACGTTATGATCCTGATGGGTCTCTTTCTTGAAGGCATGGCTAGGTTATAATTTTAATGTTAAATGGGTGGGGCTCACTAATAATACCTGAAAAAGGTCTCTATAGATTCATACCATACCTTCATGTAAGAACTTAACTTCTTGTGAGAATAACAACGTGACCAAGAGAGGATCAAAATCGAAAAATGACTTTGTAATATACTTGTCCAAGACTTAACCTAAGAATTCTAACAAGATTAGCAATATTTGTTCACCCAATTCTCACCATTTGACCCTAGAATCCCCTTTTTTTACCTTGAACCATATACATTGTATTCTTGGCTTTAAACTTTCAATGAGAACAACCTCATAGAAGGTTGATTTATCATCGCTTATCACAAACATTATGTCACTTGCAACAAACATATTGAGATCAAAGTCTGAAAAGAAGATGAGGCAAGCGAATGGATCAAAACTTATTCAAAAAGGAAAAAAGGAAATGAAAATAAAACTATACAAATGCAAATTAATAGTAACTGAAAAATAAAACAAAAAATCATGAAATAAATCCTACTATGTATAGGTATACATCACCCTAGGTGATCAGGGAAAGTATTGTTTCAGAGCTTGGTCATTGACCTGGAGTTGTTTAATATCCCCTTCGAGAGTTTTTAGTTTAAAGGTTCTAGGGCCAATCACTTCATGAATCAAATATGGTCCAATCCATAATTGTTGAAACTTATAATGTTTCCATTTAGTTTTGTTGGCCTTGTCCAATTTAAGGACTAGGTCCCCTACTTGGAATTATGTAGGATTGATAGAATTTTTATCAAACAAAATTTTTTCTAACTCTTGGTGTTGAGCTAGTTTTTTCTTAGATTCCTACCTCTATTCTTCCAATTTGAGGAGGGTATTAAATATGTGTTGCATAATTGGGAAATTCTCTTCCTGAGTGGATTGGGACAATTAAAGGGAGGGTAAGAAAATGTGAGTAGGAAGAATAGATTCTTGAATGTACAACAAAAATAAGGGGGAATTAACCAAGGATGATTTTGGTCCTATCATATTGGTCCACAGGGCATTAGGTAATGATAAGACAATTTCTTTGGTGGTCGGTAATAGTCTCTTTTTAATTTTTTATCAGGTTCTTGTTTGTAAACTCTACTAGACCATTACCCTAGGGATAATGATTTGTTGTATATTTCATTTTGATGTTATTTTTCAATGCATATTCCTTTATCTTTGTTGGGCCCTTTGTTTTGATAAAGTCTCGATTTTGATAAAATATCGTGTGCCAACTGTAAGTTTAGAAGCAACAGGAACAATGAAATGCATCACGTGCCAATTGGAAGTCAGAAGATGGTGAATGACACAATACTTTTGGTGGAAAATAAAGGAATACATGAAGTGGAGAAGAGTGGATTTGATTTAGTCAATATACATTGTCAAGGACATGAACGTATAAATAAAAGGGAAATGTAACAGGAAAAGGGTTAGTGAAAAGGTTGATATTGTTGTTATCAACATTGTTTTTGTTGCAATTATCCATTTTTAATTCCCTAGGTTAGGATCTGGTTAATATAGTCACGACTAGATATTTTAATGGTCTCTATTGGTACCACTGTTGCATCTGCAGTAGGTTTTGAGTCTGCAATGAGTCATGAGGAGTTAGATCTCACTATGTGAGATAATGTATAGAATATTTGTATACTTTGGTAAGATCTCTATTATATATGAATGTATGACATCTTTGTACTACTGCAAGTTAATTAAATGGTGTGATTTGGTGCCCTAAAAGCATCTTTTATTGTAATTTGTCTTTGTTATGAATGGATCTATGATTCCACTGCATATTTGCTTCTCCTATTCTTTTAATATTTGATTATTTTTGCAACTTAACTTAAATGGTTGATCCAGATGGATATCGGTGGCCACCAACCTATTCCAATTGGCTCAAAATAGTCTTATGACAATATACTATTTTTAGCAGTTTTTCGGTTCCTAAACTTTTGAGGCTATTTTGAGGGCCTAAATGATTTTTTTTGGGATAGGTCACCTCAATGATAATCAAAGGCTCTAATTGATCCCACAAAATGAATCTCCTCGATGATACCTTTCAAACTATATATCGTGCCCCCCAAACAGATATCATATGCCAAAGTTATGCCCTAAGAAGTTGATACACCAAACTACTCAAAATGGGGTCCACAAAACCGTTGGCTTTTCATTTTATGGGGTTAGGGTTTTGTAGTTTTTTATGTTAAAAAGGAATTTAGAACTTCATTGTAATCATCTTCTTGAAAATGTGAGTATCCATCACATCTCTTCTTAGAGATAAGTTGCCACCATTCTAGTGAGTCTTTCACTCTGTATTTATACAATTTTGTACATTTCGCTCATTAATAGAAATTGTGTATTACTATATCTCTGTGTTTGTGGTTATATCTATTCTATAACTCTGTTATATTATTAGATATCTTATATATCTCTATTCATATATTTATTATATCTTTCCTCTCATTTTGTGCCAAAAATAATCCGGCTCAATGGTTAATGTATGGATCTTAGTAGAGTAGAGATACATTTGATAGTGCTTTCTTTATAACTCCCTTGATCAGGCAAGTCTCGGCTATGCTTTGGGTGATACCTCATTCCCTTTTGGAAGTTTGAATATGCCATCATTCCTAGAATACAATGATACTTTTTGTTTGTAAATTTCAAGAAAAGTGTTCTCCATTTTGCACCAACAAATGGTTATGTTGTCGGGACCTAGCTTTAAAGGTATTTTTTAGAGGATGTCTCATCAGATCTACAAGTTTGATTTTGGAAATAGGTGGTAAAGGAAGTGTGATTCCTTCATAGGGTAGGAGGCCAAGTTGTGACATGAGAACTTTAGGGTTGTGAAGGATACTATTTTCTATTCAGAGTCGACTAGTGACCAATACAAGATATTTTGGGTTAAATTCCCTAAAGAGTTGTTTCAGTGGCTAGATTAGTTGCAAGAAAGCCATAGAATACAAAGATCAAATAAAAAAGAGATACAAATAGAATATTGAGATTGTAGTGGCTCTTCGTCATCTACATCATCAAATATTGTGAACTATGGACTTTTGGGTGAAGAATACTT
>JASDQU010587138.1:83428-103845 GCA_032191745.1 Picea mariana | reverse complement strand
ATTTAATTCTTTGTAATTATTCCATTGCAGGAATGAAAATCATGTAATCGAGCAACCCTTTTAAAATACAAGTTCGTTAGGTGACAAATTCTACAGTTTGCGTCTCACATATGCATGAGTGGTTTCATCATGGTTTTCTAGAGAAGTTCTTCTGCATTGATAACTTCACAAGTTTTCATGGGATGCAGAGTGTCTGTTAAAAAAAAAAATTCAATATCATGGGAGGTGAGATACCCGCAGGGTCTGTCTCATAAGTTCTAGTGAACGTGCGTTGCATATATTGAGAGATGACACTTGAGCTTGTTGAATTTCCACAAATACAGGAATGGAGGTTATACAAGAAAGGTAGAGAATTGTGGTAGGTGGGTTTGTGCGGATCCTTTTGGGAATTTGATCCACAAATTTATGTGCCTCGTGGGTTGCAGGTAATAATGATGTCTAGTACATAGATTGCATGTTGCGAGTGACTAGTGATGAAGTTAGTAGGTGACTCATGGAGAAATATCTACAAATTTTCTCCCACAAAAGTATGGTTTGGTACTCAGAGTAAGGGTAAGTAAGAAATATGAGTATGAGTGACTCACACATGTAATTTTTTTTCTTACTTCATTAGTTGAGGCTTCACACTGACTTGGTAGGTTTAGGTTAGGTCCTCTCAAGAGGTTAGACATAATGGTTCAACAAACATCGAGTGATTTTACTGATAATCGACATGGAAAAGAAAAATTCCATGGCTTGTGATAGCTAAACCTTGGAAAATAGTTTGTCTTTGATATAATATAAGGTATAAATTTGGTGGGTTGGGTCCCATTGAATTTTTCTAAGACATAGAAATTTAATGGGAATTGTTGTGGGTACAACAATTGGAGATTTATTGGGAAGAACCAATTATCTCTATTTTTTATGAATTCAAAGGTTATTTCTTGCTCTAACAATAATAGCCTTGCATAACCATGGTCTTTCACCTATATAATGGGTTCCATATCATTGAGTTTATTACTTGAAAGGTAAGAATAGGTGGTAAAAAAATTTAGATTCCTTTCCAGGAATTATATGTGAGTGAAAGTATGATGCAAATTGATCAAGTTCAACCTGTGCACAATTGTCGAAAGATCATGACACCACATAGAATATTTTAGTGATTTAAAAAATAGGGTAAGTTTACTCCTCATCTTTATCTTCCCAGCATTGATTCATTATTAGCGAGCATCCATAGCCCTGACAAAGTTTCCTTAGTACCATATAAGCATGGCCCTACTACCATTGAGCGTCCATGTCCCCGATAGATTTACTTATGATTCCCACACATATTTATAGTTCTTTCGTCTCCTTTAAATTTTGGATTGATATCACCCTTTTAGGTTTTTATATAAGCATTTCCAGTTCAAATTGGGTGTTAATGAAGTGGGGTGGTATGATAGCTTATTAGATATGTTATCCTTGTAAAAAGTTATGATCTTGATGGGTCTCTTTCTTGAAGGCATGGCTAGGTTATAATTTTAATGTTAAATGGGTGGGGCTCACTGATAATACCTAAAAAAGGTCTCTATAGATTCATACCATACCTTCATGTAAGCACTTAAACTTCTTGTGAGAATAACAACGTGACCAAGAGAGGATCAAAATCGAAAAATGACATTTTAATATACTTGTCCAAGACTTAACCTAAGAATTCTAACAAGATTAGCAATATTTGTTCACCCAATTCTCACCATTTGACCTTGGAATCCCCTTTTTTTACCTTGAACCATATACATTGTATTTTTGGCTTTAAAATTTCAATGAGAACAACCTCATAGAAGGTTGATTTATCATCTCTTATCACAAACATTATGTCACTTGCAACAAACATATTGAGATCAAAGTCTAAAAAGAAGATGAGGCAAGAGAATGGATCAAAACTTATTCAAAAAGGAAAAAAGGAAATGAAAATAAAACTATACAAATGCAAATTAATAGTAACTGAAAACTAAAACAAATGATCATGAAATAAATCCTACTATGTATAGGTATACATCACCCTAGGTGATCAGGGAAAGTATTGTTTGAGAGCTTGGTCATTGACCTGGAGTTATTTAATCTCCCCTTCGAGAGTTTTTAGCTTAAAATTTCTAGGGCCAATCATTTCATGAATCAAATATGGTCCAATCCATAATTGTTGAAACTTATAATGTTTCCATTTAGTTTTGTTGGCCTTGTCCAATTTAAGGACTAGGTCCCCTACTTGGAATTATGTAGGATTGATAGAATTTTTTATCAAACAAAAATTTTACTAACTCTTGGTGTTGAGCTAGTTTTTTCTTAGATTCCTACCTCTATTCTTCCAATTTGAGGAGGGTATTAAATATGTGTTGCATAATTGGGAAATTCTCTTCTTGAGTGGATTGGGACAATTACAGGGAGGGTAAGAACATGTGAGTAGGAAGAATAGATTCTTGAATGTACAACAAAAATAAGGGGGAATTACCCAAGGATGATTTTGGTCCTATCATATTGGTCCATAAGGCATTATGTAATGATAAGGCAATTTATTTGGTGGTCGGTAATAGTCTCTTTTTAATTTTTTATCAGGTTCTTGTTCGTAAACTCTACTAGACCATTATCCTAGGGATAATGATTTGTTGTATATTTCATTTTGATGTTATTTTTCAATGCGTATTCATTTAGCTTTGTTGGGCCCTTTGTTTTGATAAAGTCTTGATTTTGATAAAATATCACGTGCCAACTGTAAGTTTAGAAGCAACAGAACAATGAAATGCATCACGCGCCAATTGGAAGTCAGAAGATGGTGAAGGACACAATACTTTTGGTGGAAAATAAAGGAATAAACGAAGTGGAGAAGAGTGGATTTGATTTAGTTAATATACATTGTCAAGGACATGAACGTATAAGTAAAAGGGAAATGTAACAGGAAAAGGGTTAGTGAAAAGGTTGATATTGTTGTTATCAACATTGTTTTTGTTGTAATTATCCATTTTTATTTCCCTAGGTTAGGATCTGGTTAATATAGTCACGACTAGATATTTTAATGGTCTTTATTGGTACCACTGTTGCATCTACAGTAGGTTTTGAGTCCTCAATGAGTCATGAGGAGTTAGATCTCACTATGTGAGATAATGTATTGATTATTTGTATACTTTGGTAAGATCTCTATTATATCTGGATGTATGGAATATTTGTACTATTGCAAGTTAATTAAATGGTGTGATTTGGTGCCCTAAAAGTGTCTTTTATGGTAATTTGTCTTTGTTATGAATGGATCTATGATTCCACTGCATATTTGCTTCTCCTATTCTTTTAATATTTGATTATTTTTGCAGCTTAACTTAAATGGTTGATCCAAATGGATATTTGTGGCCACCAAACTATTCCAATTGCCTCAAAACAATCTTCTGACAATATACTATTTTTAGAAGTTTTTTAGTTCCTAAACTTTCGAGGCTATTTTGAGGGCCTAAATGATTTTTTTTCGGGATAGGTCACCTCAATGATAATCAAAGGCTCTAATTGATCCCACAAAATGAATCTCCTTGACGATACCTTTAAATCTATCTATCATGCCCCCCAAACAAAGATCATATGCCAAAGTTATGCCCTAGGAAGTTGATACACCAAACTACTCAAAATGGGGTCCAAAAAACTGTTGGCTTTTCATTTTATGGGGTTATGGTTTTGGATTTTTTTATGTTAAAAAGGAATTTAGAGCCTCATTGTAATCATCTTATTGAAAATGTGAGTATCCATGACATTGCTTCTCAGAGATCTTTTGCCACCATTCTAGTGAGTTTTTCAGTCTATATTTCTACAATTTTGTACATTTCGCTCATTAATAGAAATTGTGTATTACTATATCTCTCTGTTTGTGGTTATATATATTCTATAACTCTGTTATATTTTTGGATATATTATGTATCTCTATTCATTTATTTATTATATCTTTCCTCTCATTTTGTGCCAAAAATAATCCAGCTCAATGGTTAATGTATGGATCTTAGTAGAGTAGAGATACATTTGATAGTGTGTTCTTTATAACTCCCTTCATCAGACAAGTCTCAGCTATGCTTCGGGTGTTACCTCATTCCATTTTGGAAGGTTGAATATGCCATCATTCCTATAATACAATGATACTTTTTGTTTGTAAATTTCAAGAACAATGGTCTCCATTTTGCACCAACAAATGGTTTTGTTGGTGAGACCTAGCTTTAGAGGGATTTTTTAGAGGATGCCACATCAGATCTACAAGTTTGATTTTGAAAATAGGTGGTAAAGGAAGTGTGATTCCTTCATAGGGTATGAGGCCAAGTTGTGACATGAGAACTTTAGGGTTGTGAAGGATACTATTTTCTTTTCAGAGCCGACTAGTGACCAATACAAGATATTTTGGGTTAAATTCCCTGAAGAGTTATTTCAGTGGTTAGATTAGTTGCAACAAGCCATAGAATACAAAGATCAAATCAAAAAGAGATACAAATAGAATATTGATATTGTAGTGGCTCTTCATCATCTACATCATCAAATATTGTGAACTATGGACTTCTGGGTGAAGAATACTTTGGAGGGTTACATTATTGAGTTCACTACAGAGAATCATCAATCCTTCTCAAAATAAGAAGTTGTATTTAGAGAAGGAGCCAGAGGAAGAATGTTGAAGGAAATACCTCTGTGGATCAAGGTTTTGGTAGTGGAAGAAGGAATTTTGTATGTTACTTAAGTTGATATGGCAGATTAAACACCTACACTCAGGGGAAGGTTATTCTTGTAACATCCCATTCCACTTAGCACACTTTTATTGACTTATTATTTGAGGAAACTTGCGTGCAAGTGATCCGGTTATGGTACATTGTGATTTCATTTTGATTATGGATTATATATGATGTTGATAATGTATTATGACTTATTTTTATTTTGATGTACATGTATCTGGAGATGTTATTGATGAGTTTTCCTAAGTGTGCAGGACACATGATAGGATATGGATGTTGATGGCATCAATGGAATTCCTTGGACTTTGGAATGACTCAAGGAGTGGATTATATTTGTTTGAGTATTTCGTTTATGCACATGTAATATATGAATGATTTCAGTATGATTTATGTTATAGCAATATTTTCCTCACCCTATGCAAACTTGCACAAAGGGCCTTTTTCCATTTCCTTATGTAGACTTGAAGTCCCCTTTTAAAAATCCCAAAGCTAAAAACATTATTTTTCCACATATACATGCCCTACCTATTGTACAACATGTGTATACACAGGTTTCACCACTAAAACCCACGTACATCAGGTTTTGTGACCAAAATTAAAAAATGGTGTCGGGTTTCCATGTCATGTCACAACATCCTTGATCCTTGACCTTCCATATACTGGAAACGTTCTGAATCAGCGCTTTAGTTCCATTTGAAGGATATAGATGGGCCAAATCTAAGACATGTAAAAGAGGAGAAGAATTCAACATTGAGAGAAAAGTTACTCTAGATAAATTATTCACTTCATATTGAGTCTACATCCCTTTGTCATTTTAAGTCTGAACACATCGTTCAACCCCCAAGCTCTTCCCTACTTGATTGACCACCTCATTATCTCTCTTATATGAAGCTTTCCTTTGGTGGAGGATTGAAGTGGTGGAGTCCCAACTGGAAGGGACTTGGTTTCTTGGTTATGAACTGTGCCAACACAGAAGTTTGTAATTCATTCAGTTTTGTTGATTACATTTTAATAGAAAATGTATTTTCTCGTTTAATTAATATATTGCAAATATTTGAATTGTTATTCCATGGATGTATTTTTTATGAATGTTGATGGAATATGCTATTGGATGTGATAACATTATATATTATCACCATATGCTTGCATTTCTTTGTTTTCGAGAAGTTGCTGGTGTATTTCTTTGAGTCTAGTGCTCAACGATGGACTTCATCGAATGTATGGATGAGGTAGGCCTTTATCTTGTATTTCTAACATATGTTTTTATATAGAATACCTGAGATTAATGTTGATTTCTGTAGTCATTTCTGTCTGTTTTAATTTACCCCTAGCTATAGAGAGATTTTCCTCATAATAATTTATGTATATAGATTATTGACAATTGTTTTGTCAATGGATGCAGGATTGACGATGCTTTCTAATCCGACTCAAATTATAAGGAGTAAAGGGTCCATGCACAAAAACTAGACATATGTGGGAGAGGTGTGGAAACGTCCCTGTCACAGCCTTCTAGCACTCTCGTCGTGGTCTGAGTTGTAGGTTAACAATAACCTAGTTCGAGAGTTGGAGGTTAAGAATAACATATGAACTTTTGTAATTTTTTGTAGCACCCTTGGAGCACAAAGGTGTGTCTTGAAGGGCACGTTGCGTAATTAAAAATTGAGTCAAATAAATCTATGTGGCCTAGAAAACATTGAAATGTTTAGACCTTGTTAAAATAAAATAATTAATTAGTCAGTAAATTATTAACTGTGAAGCCTAAAAAGAGTCTAATCCTAATTCTAAGACTAATACTAAGTGTAAGTTAATGAAGGGACTAATTATAAATGTTAAAATTAAAAGAATTGAGATAAAATCAATTTATAGGAAAAAGTGAGCAAAATCTAAAGGGTGGATAAAATGCACATGTGTCCATGAAATTAATAAAATGGATTTTAAAAATAGAATAATTAATAATATGAGAGAATAGGTGTACACATATAATAGTATCATGAGTCAATCTACCACTAGTCTAACTAGAAGAAGACTATTAATCCAACTCTAACTAAAATCTAGTTATGAGACACTCATTAAATGAAAATTTGGGGAACAAAGGAACAACTAAGAGAAAAAATAGGAAGACATTGGGGAATGTGAGGGAAATTTGATTTTTAAATAAAATAAAAATGGTAATTACTTGTGAAACATGGGGAGAGTGTGACAAGTGTGTGGGTGAATAATCCTAATTAAATTAATTAAAAATATAATTAATTGTACATGAGGACATGTGTCATTGGGTGTTTTTCTATAAAACAAATGTGGTAGAAGGGAAATGGATCTCACTTATTCTTGATAATGTTATGTTGCCAAAATTTTGTGGACATTGTTTTACTTGTGAGAGTTTGAATACCAATATTGAAGAAAGAGTGGAAGCTCTTCCTTGTGAGGAAAGCCTTGGAGCTATTGTTTGTTGGTTTCTTGTGTGTGGCCCCTTTGAGGCTCAAGGAGATAAGGAGGGAGAAGAGTACCCCTTGCATTGGCTGGGAGGTATTGGTGAAGTCTTGGGTTGAGAAATAAAGTGGAGAGGCACCATGCAAGTATCTGACTCTAATCAAAGATCACCATCAAGAATCTCAATGTTTTCTTTGTTACAATATTTATGCAAAAGTTCATATGTTGTAGAATAATAATTTTTGTAAATCATGAAAAAATTACATTCAATATGTATATTGGTGATTGAAATCCAAACTATGAATCAATTGAAGAATCTCATGGTGAAATTCTGGCTTTATTCATCTTTTGGGTAAATCCTGTAGGATGTTCAATATTTTCGAATTATGGTCGAAAATGTTGAACATTCTACAATAATTTGTGTTAACAATATCCAACAACCACAAAATAAAGTAAATTTTTGGTTATTTAAGTGTTGATATAGGATAGTCTTGTTGAAATAAATTGATGCAAAAGCATTCTTTACACCTCAACAAACACCAAATATTCAGCGCATTAGTGTGCATTCAATAATGGGGGAGAGGCCCCAACCCTCTAATTTTTCCTTGAGTTTAAAAATTCAATGTAATAAATTGTTATTAAATGTTGTAAGGCTGAGAAGAGCCGAGTTGATGCCTTTGTACATGATGTAGTTAAGGTCTCCTTTAATGGTTGGCTCTAGGTTGATCTAGATCCAATTCAGACTAGATTTCCATTTATTGTAATAAGCCTCAGTAGATATGCATTTTGACGGTGATTAGACACCACTAGTGTAGTTGGAGGGAAAGCTCGATGAGCCCCTCTTGTATAAATCATTGTAGCGTATGCCCGGTAGAGGCTGTTGAAAGTTGATACAAAATCATTGTAAGCCAAGGAGAGAAGAGTTAAGACTCTGTTGTAGTTTGAGCTTGCACATATTGTAATCGAAATTCATATTAATACAAAGAGAGTAGTTTTTCCTGCATAAGATTCTGTGTGTGGTTTGTGTATGTTTGGCGTAGACCCCTCCCCCCTTCTCTCTCGAGGGGCTGCTCAAACTCCCAGTCTAGGATCGTTTAAGTCACTGAGCCAAATTGGCTCATCAGGCTCCTGATGGGAACCAATTTGACTTGACACATGCCCTTCCACTTTTTGTGTAGGTCATATGATGCCCGCAAACCTTCTCCTCAACTCTGTTCAAATATTAATGCCAATGGACACTATCTCTCCATGATAGGTCCCTTCCTTGCATGTGACCACAAAATACGACCATGGACCAACTCTCTTCGTGACTCCACACTTTGGAACATTTTGGGTGGCTTGCTCCCCTTTTACTGATCCACGAATCATGAATTATCCAAGACCATATCTATGGTCCACGTTCTTCTCACAACCAACGAATATGATCTTCTCTGCGACTTCATCCTTCGGGAGTTCTCACTTCTCCTATATCTTGTTTTCCCGATTTGTGAATCAATGAAGTGTCGATCCAACTCCATGTGTCCTATCCAAATGGATGCCTAGGATTTCTTCGGCTCCCGGCTCTTCGGGTATTTTCTTGATGTTATCCTCTGATATATCCTAGATGACTACTCCTTTGGCTCATACAAATTTCTTCTATGCATCCCTTACAGATCCAACGGCCTGGATTCAAATTGCTCTACGCGACTTCGTGAAGATATTTATTTGCTCTTGGAAAACCTCCCAGAGTTCCTGCTCCTGGATCTCTTGACCTTCTGCCACCTGTCTCCTCTCGTCGATGGATGATTTCATGGTCTTCGGGAGTTGTGAAATTCCTCGACCCCCTTGCAGACTTAGCACAATTCTCTTCTCGAGACTTAGGCTATTCTCTAATTTTTTTTGCACTCCTTCTAGAGTTCTACGCAAACTCTTATGTGACTTAACTTGGCTTGAAAACCTTCAAGGTCCCCAGTTCCTCTGCATCCTTTAGAGAACATTCTCGTGCCCTCCTGGAAACTTAACGCCCTTCCTCCTGAGCTTATAAGATGAAATTATTGTATCCTTGTCACACTCCTTGTGCTCGGCTAATCCTTTCGACGAATTATCCCTTATCCTATCTGGAAGTCTTAAGGAATCTCATTTCCTTTGTCGATGCACTCTTGCAAAGCCTTCCTTCCTCAGAGTGTTCAAAAACTCTAGGTTTCTCTTAAGGATTCCAACACTTCAGAATGTGTTTCTCTTGTATGCTCTCGTACTTTCTCTATGCCCTCCTGGTAGAGTATTGCAGAGTATTCAATAAATCTGTACTATGTTTCCTCCTACACGGTCTTTCTTTCCAAGGTAACCAACCACTTTTGAAATTTCCTCCCAAGTCTGTGAATTATCCTGGTGTTCCCTCCTGGCAACTTCTCTTCTGACTCCACCGAGTTCAGACATGCACTTCTTGTGTCGACTCATAGATTTTCCACCCTATGTCACACACTCCTTACACTTAGCCTAGAGAAAAAAACTTAATCCAACACACTCACATATAGAAAATTGTATATCTATCCTTGCAGACGATTTCTAACATAAATCTATGGCTCAAATGCATATGCATGAAATTCACAACAAAATATCCATTACTCATAAGAAAAATTGTTCCTTTTCTATTAATAACAGAATGTCAATTTACAAATGTTTGATTCTGGAATGCAATTGGGTCTCAAATCTCATCAACCTCTCCAACTTGGCTTACAATGATTTTTCATCAAATTCCAACAGCTTCTACCGGGCATACAATACAAATATTTATACAAGCGGGCTCGATGATCTTCCCTCCATGCTAAAATAGTGGTGTCTAATCGCCATTCAAAATGCCTGTCTAATGGGCAGATTACAATGATGGAAATCTGATTCGAATTGGATGCAGATCCCTCCTACTATCAACCACTTAATGGCAACCTTATCTTTAGCTTGTGCGAAGGAACAACTTGGCTATTCCAACTTGTTAGCATTAATTTCCTTGATTATGCTTTAGGTTCTCGAAGAAAAAATGAGAGGGTGACGCCTCTCCCTTCCTTAAATGTACAACACTCGTGCTAATCAGCTAGCTCGTGCTGAGGTGGAGTGATGCTCCAGCATCAATGTTTAAATGTTGTACATGTATGTGATAGGTTTCATCTGTAGGGATAAGATATAATTCACTATATTTCTATGAGTTTGCTGGGTTGTTCTGGGTTCTTTAGGTTAAGTGAAAGGAGTGCATGATAGAGTATTGAGAACTCTGTGAGCCAGTGAAAGGAGTGTTGTTGGCACTTGACCAAGTTTTGAGGATTCTTGGTCATGTTTGACCTATTTTTTGGGACTTTGACAAGCTGTTGAAGGAAGAGCGCAAGACGAAGTGGATATTGCGGGATCTCGGACCCTTTTTAGGAATTTTTGGGTTTTGGGATTATGTAATGGGTATGGGGATGTCGGCCCATGGGTTTACCCATGATTAGGCCTATTTTGTAATATATAAATAGAAATCTAGGTGATGTGAGTAGTAGACCGATGGATGAGTGCTAGTACTGGCTATGTGCAAGAAGTCATGATTAAGACTTGCAGAGCTAAGTGCAAGTCATCTGAAGTGCTTTGTGCATAGACTGTGTAAGGCTCTGTGCCTAGATCTACTTGGGGAAGGAGGATCTGGTGAAGTGCACGTGGATATCCTGTCCTGTGCAGATTACTGTAAAAATGCTTTGTGCCTATAAGATGCTTGACAAAAGATAATAAAGAGAAGAAGATTTGGTGGACGTAGCCCTAGGGTGGGGGTGAACCACTTATATCCTGTGTTATGGTTGATTTGTGCAATGTATTGTTATGTTTATGTCTTTATTTTTTTAGATTCTTTGATATAGATGAATGATAGATAGATCTATTGATGCTACATTCTTAATAATATGGATGGATGCTATATCTGACCTCTGTGGATTTGCTTAGTGCTTGAACATACAAGATCTGGTTGAATACTGCGATGCTCTATAAGTAGGGTTTTATCTGTGAATTATATACTGGTTTAATACTAATGAAATGTAATAACTAAGTACTCTGTTAAGGTATTATAATCACAGATCTGTGTCCCAACTAAGGTTGTATACACTGGAGTCCTGCAACCACCCCTTCCTCTACCTTGGGTGAGACTTCATCTACTTCGCAGGTGTTGCCAAAAGGGTCGGTATTTAGGGTTTTATTGGTGCATTGTTGTACCATTAAACCCCAGGTCTTCCTCTATGCCAACAAATGGATCCTTTGCTGGGACCCTGAAATTGTGATTTTTGGAAACTGAGGAAGAAGAAGATTTGTGCGAAGATCTGACCTGAAACTTTGATTCCTGGGAATTGAGGAATAAGAATCTTTGTGTGAAGATTTGACCTGAAACTGTAATTATTGGGAACTAAGGAAAAGAGAGAAATATCTGTGTGTAGATATGCTACTTGACTTGTGAAGCTTTGTGCTAAGGAAGGAGGCAGATATGAAGAAAAGAGGTAAGATCTAAATGATTTTGTGCTCTGATAGAGGTAAGAATAGTGAAAAGTTTTAGATCTGGAAGCTTCGTGCTCTGCCAAAAGTAAGATAAGTGGAAATTTGTATTTCAAGAATATGGATCTAGGTATGTTTGATAAATTTTGTCCTAGCCTGAAAACTAGGGCACAACTAGAAGAAATAATATGTGATATAAGTAGATCTGATAAGAATAGTGAAAGATATGCTATACCTATGCATAAAAAGAATGATTGGACTAACCAATGGATGCAGGATCCTAGAAAGAGTTTTTTATAGGTTAGATACTATGATCCTAGTGTGCAGTACAGGAAAGGTTGGGGATCATTTAAAAGAAAACGAGGATTAACCCTTTGTTACAGGTGTAGAAGACTGAGACATCTTGCTAAGGAATTCCCTGGTAGAAGATCTAGTTTTCTTTTTGTAAATCTATGGATCACGAGTTTTGGATTGCTCTAGAATGATTGATAATCTTGAAAAAATGAATATGGAACAAGTAGACCCTGAGAAAGCTCAAGAAACTGAGACCATGACAAAACCCCAGAAGAAATCACAGACTATACTGTTACAAATGAAAGAAACCCTGAATGACCACCGAGATACTAATATATCAGAGAACTTAAAAGAGAAAGAGAAAATATAAGTAATAATAGGAGACTTCGACATTGACTGTGTTCTGGATGAAGAAACACATGTGAATATAATGACAGAAAGAACTTGGGAATTTTAGGAAATCCTGTTATGATTCCTTCATTGAGGGGAATAGGATTATTTAGAAGAAAGTTGATAACCCTATGTGGAAGAGTTACCCAGATATCTATGAATGCTCATGGAACTTCGACAGAAGAATATTTTGAGGTTGTTAAATTTATAGAGAACAATGCCACATTTTCTATATTACTAGGAAAACCTTGGATTGAAAGGGATCAGGCCAGAAGGAAAGAAGAAGAATTCTTAGAGAAGATAAAGAAAGAATTAAAAGATTTCATGACTAGGAGGATCACACACTTGATTGAAGAACAGGAGAAAATATCGAAGCTATTTAGAACCAAAAACTTGGATATCATACTTGAAAGAACACAAGAAGACTCACAGAAGACTGAAGCACCTACCCCAGATAAAGAAGAAGTATTTCCCTTGAATCCTAGGAAATAATCTCAATAGCGTGAAGTTACTATGCCAAGAGGATATAAGAATCAAAATGGAAAGAGGAATACCGAGACGAAGCTCACCGGAAAGAAGGATAGAAAACTAAGAAAGAAGAGATCAAATATCGAAAAGTTATAGAAGGTTCCAAAGGGAACTTCGCAGAAGGAAAATTTAAAAAACTTTAACTTCATCGGGTTATCACAACAAAGTCACATGGCACTTTGCATTGGTGAAGAAATATAGCCATTGGGAACAATATAACCATTAGAGAGATACCCCAAATGGGTAGAATGAAATTTATGGTCAGCAAGCCTGCCATTAGACCATTGGGACCATGCCGTAATGGACCGAACTGAATTAATGAAAGCTTATTGCCCATTGGAGAGATCTGTTGCCTAGTTATCTACTTATTTCATTGAAACTTGCACTGAGAACACTTTTTCCAACAATGATTATATGAGCCCACAGATTAGTTGATTTTGCACAGTGATCATCACGCTATCACCATCCATCTTGTTGGATTGAGTAGTTATTCTTCAAACCCGAGATATTCAACCACGAATGTGTATGTCCAAAGAACTTAGCGCAATATAAGAGTCTGCAAAGGAGGTACTCATTGACCTCATGACTGAAAGAGTAATTTCTATGTCTATGGGTGTACAAGCATCATCAGTGAGAGGAGTACAAGCCTCTCCATCGACATCTCGCAGATCCGGACCATCCTGAGTCGTCATAGAAAAGAGAACCAAGCACAAATATGACCTAGAAAATGTGAAGCTAATCTCGACCATATTACCCAACTACATCCCACCTCTAGCCGACGTGGTGAGTCATGATAGTGTGCCAAGAGATTTTGAGTACACCATGGTTATTGCGTACCTCCCGAAAGGGATACACGCAGTAGGACAAGATTGCAACGTTGAATTTCAATGACTTCAACTTAGGAGACAACAAGAACCATAGTATGCTCACCCTGTATAAATACTTGACCAGGATGAAGGGGAAGAACTCGAAATTAATCCCCTAGCTATGGATGATGAAACTCACACAGTCCACGCTATTGAATGTAATGAAAATGCCACACTTTGGAATGCACCAAGAAGTTAACGCCTATGTCAAGCTCCTACTTTCATGTTACCATGGAAGCTACTTATGGCTAGACCATCGTATCACAGTCAATTTGATGTTGATCCATAGGATCATCGGATTAAGTATGAAAGGACCTAACCTGTAGGACTTCTATCCAGGGAAAGCCACAGATCGCACGTTAGCACAGAAGATCAAGGACACCTATAGCGATGTTGAGAAGGGGACGTGACACTACAAGGTATCTTCCATCCAGAATGGCACAGTGTGCGTAGCATGCCAATTATTCACAGGAAAGTTAGTAAGGAAGAACAGAACCACATAGGTCATAGGATTTGTCGTTGACTTTGCAGGGAAATGCGTTGAAGGCGTACAGATGAATTGGGAAAAGTACCTAGTTAATTAGTTGGAATTAGACTGCCACGAAGCGCAAGATCAGGGATACGAGTTCCACTTCAGCTAGCTCCTGATCCTCATAGAGTTTATTGCTTAGGAGATGTCAGAAGGTGTGACCTTCCTGGCCATTGAGCCATTCGAGCTGCTTGCTACAAATTTCACCACACTCTGGTACTTGAGCAATATGGGAAAAAAGTGGCAGTCGAATGCAGTATTTCACACATACTATCTCCAACTGAAGAGGGCTATTGAAGATGAACCTCACATGACAACGAACACCCTACAGTGGTTGTGACCCCTCATGAAATTCGGTGTAGATCGACACTTCATCTATATTACTGTGTGAGAAGATGAACATAAGTAAGAGCTTCATTCGTACTACAAGCTCACAGAAGAGGACCTTGAGGGGATAACTAAGGACTAGTCGACAGACTTCTTTATCCCCACTGACCCTGCAGATATGTTTGATCACGAACTTGATAGCCTGGAAGCTACTCACAAAGAACATGACACACCCAGAACCAGTATAAGGAAGAAGACCGAAGAAGTCCAAGACTTAAGTAGTGACTCAGAAAATACTACTTCAGTATCACCTGGCCGAGGGGGTGATGATGAAGTAGAAGAGATAAATGGAAAAGAAGATGAGAAGAAGCAAGGCAAAGTAACACCTCCTAGAGATGAGTTTGATCCCTTGAAGAAGGGTAAGGTTTCTCCCCTGAAACCCTCTTCCCAAAAGAAATCCAAAGCCACCTTGACCAAGATGCACACTGTGCTCATTGTTGATGACTTTGACTTCATCATCGTAGCTATAAACAATGCCTCGTAGGAAATCTTGCAGAAATAGGAAGCCGAGAAGGAGGATATGTATGACAGAATTGACGTCAAAATTCAAGGGGTACATCAGGCCCTTCATTCCAGTCGCGCAGTGTCCATTATGCCCCTACTGTCAGGAGAACCAGATTTGGGAGATGAGAAAGCCCAACTCCGTCGACTAGCTGATGCGATCGAAGCTTGCCTTCATCGTGCACAAGAAGAAATAGAAAAAGCCACCCAAGCCTTGAAGCAAGTGCAAGAAGTACTCATAGAACAACGTTGAATTGCATAGAAGGAGAAGGTTTCTCTCCAAACCAAGTTTGAAGAGGAGAAAGAACAAATTCAACAAGAAAAAGAACAGTTGCTCGCAGAGAAACTCGAAGTGAAACAAACAGTCAACAAAGCACTATGCTCTATGATAGGATTATAGAAAAAGGCAGAAGACCACGTCGAACATAAATTAGAGCATCTCGCGTAAGCTATCCAATAGCTACAACAAAGAATAATAGACTTAGAGCTCCGCACAGTGCCTAGTACTCTGCAGAATGTAAGGGACCAAAGAGAAGTGACTACCTGGAGAGTAGTTGAAAGAATCCAGGACCTTGCCATGGAATGTAAGAAGCTAAGTGATCGCAGTGCCCAGACTTATGAGCAACTCACTGAGAATCGAGAACTGAAGGCACTAGATTCATAGCTCCAGGAGGCGAAGCAGAAAGCAGAAAAAATACAGGCATAGTTGAAGCCCCTGTCAACTATTGAAAGGATAAAGCGATCCCAGGAGAAGTGCACTGCTAAACAACAGTTCCACACCATTCAGAGAAGAGTCATGGAAGTGACTAAGAGGATCCAACCTATAAGGATGAGGCTTGCCAACTTTTCTCAGATATCGAAGGCCGAGGAGAAAAGATGGAGCAAGTCGTCACTGTAGCTGAACAACACTTAGAGGGACCTGTCAATGAAGTTGTTATCCAAGAGTTCATTGAGTAGGAGGCCATGGAAAAACAACAAGTAGAAGAAGATCAAGCCAAGATCGAGGATTTTGAAGCATAATTACCCAGATCGGAGTGAATCGGGACAAGTGACAGATGAGCGTTGGGGGCTTGTTGTCCCTTGACCAAGTTTTGAGGATTCTTGATCATATTTGACCTATTTTTGGGACTTTGACAGGCTATCGAAGGCAACGCCCAAGATGAAGCAGAGATTGCAGGATCTCGGCCCCTTTTTAGGGATATTTGGGTTTTGGGCTTATGTAATGGGTATGGGGATGTAGGCCCATGGGTTTACCCATCCTTAGGCCTATTTTGTAATATATAAATAGAAGGCTAGGTGATGTGAGTAGCGGACCGATGGATGAGTGATAGTACTAACTATGTGCAAGAAATCGTGATTAAGACTTGTAGAGATAATTGCAAGTCATCTATAGTGCTTTGTGCGTAGACTGTGTAAGGCTTTGTGCCTAGATCTACTTGGGGAAGGAGAATGTGGTGAAGTGCACACAGATCTCATGTCCTATGCAGAGTAGTGTTCTAATGCTTTGTGCCTGTAAGATGCTTGACATAAGATAATAAAGAGAAGAAGAGTTGGTGGACGTAGCCCTAGGGTGGGGGTGAACCACATATATCCTGTGTTATGGTTGCTTTGTGCAATGTATTGATATGTTTATATGTTTACTTGTTTATATGATTTGATATAGATGAATGATAGATATATGTATTGATGATACATGATTAATAATATGGATTAATGATAGATCTGACCTTTGTGGATGTACTTAGTGCTTGAACATACTATATGTGGTTGAATACTGCGATTCTCTGTAATTAGGGTTTTTTCTACAAAGTAGATATTGGTTTAATACTATTGAACTGTAATAACTAAGTACTCTGTTAAGGTATTATAATCACAGATCTATGTCCCATATAAGGTTGTGTACATTGGAGTCCTGCAACCACCCCTACCTCTACCTAGGTTGAGACTTCATCTACTTCACAGGGGTTTCCAAAAGGGCCGGTAGTTAGGATTTTGTTGGTGCATTGTTGTAGCATTGAACCATGGGTCTGCCCCTGTGCCAACAATTGTGTATCGGAATTCTGCTTCGATTTCATAGGAGAACATGCCAGGTGGGAACACCAAAATATTTTACAGACTCAGAGAGGGGCCTCAAGGTTATTAAGCACCTTGGAGGCGAAACTGTGCATAGAAGGCACATAAGAAAAATTTACTGAATACTTTGTAGAGCCCTGCTTGGTGGGAATTGAGCAGGTGCAAGGAGTGCACAAGAAAACTTTGTTTCAATTTCAGAGAGAAGATTGTCAAGGAGAAGACACCACAGAGTTGTTGAACACTCTGTAAGCTCAACAAGGAGTGCTTTGAGCAAGTGCAAAGAGTGCACATAGTCAACACCTTCTGAAGTGTTGGAGAAGTTGACGAAAACAAAGTTTTTGAACACTTTGTAGGAGAGATATGCAAGTGTGCATTGAGTGGATGTAGGGGATGCATCATTGAACCTAAAGAATTAGGATTCTGGAGGAAGAATCGTGCAAGGCATTCACTAAGCCAACACTTAGACCAGTGTTGAGGAGGTATGAGGGTTTCATAAAATCAAACGTAAGGAGTGCGCCATAAGTAAATTGGTTTCACTTTACAAGCTTAAGAGGAAGAGCATTGATTTTCCAGGAGGGCACTAGAAAGTCCTTTTAAGGAAGAAGAGGGTCGAGACCTTTAGAATACTGAGAAAGTTCGAAATCTCATGAGGAATAGTGAAAATTGTCACAATGAAAGAACAAGTGTGCACCAGAGACGAGGTCAATTTACATAGGAAAACTCTCAAGGAGAGATATCATTCTAGAAACACAAGTCGAGACCCAGAAGTTGGGCTCGCCGGAGAAGATTCAAAGGCCAAAACATTTGAATACTTACAATTCTTCCAAAATTCAGGAGAAAACAAAAGTAGAGGAGGAGAATTCATAGTTGTCGTTGGATCAAATATTGGAGAGATATACATCGTTAGATTTATGTCTAGATAGGTGGATCACACACAAGAGAAAGAAGGCTAGATCTGAGCATGAAGGATCGACATCCGTTGGATCCAGGCAAAGTGCATGAGATTTAAATATTTTAAGTGCACAGGAGAGTGGAATCATCGAAGTACCGAAGTCCTGAAGTGGATCAAGATCATCCATCATCCAGAGGGAGAGGTGGTAGAAGATATGGAAGTCTAGAGCAGAGGTACTCTGGGAAATTCCAGGTGAGAAACGATCAAATTCACCGAATCTTTGAAGCCTAGAGCACATTCTAACCATCGGTGCTGGGAGGGACATGTGGAGCAAGATATGACACTCTGAAGGAATTTCACTTCGGGAGATTTTAGTTGAGGTGGTTGAAGAATTGTGGAAGTCCTAAAGTACTGAAGTAGATCCTACTCATTGGTGCAAGAAGGCATGTGGCACCAGATCATGCCATCCAGAAGGGAACCACTATGGGAGAAATATGGTGCATAAGGTGGAAAAACTCCTAAATTCGTAGGGAGCTGAAGAAGATATGGGTCATTTATCCTAGAGGGATAGGTGTCATCAATTCCTGTAGTCTAGAGCATAAGTACTTCGGAGGAATTATAGTGAGAAAGAGAGAGGATTCCTGAAGGCCGGAGTCCCAAGTTCATCGTAGCCATTCATTGGAGGAGGACGTGTGGCAAGAGATTTTCCAGTTTGGAGAAAAGTCACTTTAGAAGAAAACTGAGTAGGGTGGAGCAAGAAATCCCAAAGGTCAGAGTGTCATAGTTCATCTGAGTCATCCGTCAGTAGAGGAAATGTGTCAGTAGATCGTTCATTTTAGAGGATAACCACTTCAGGGAAAAGTGGTGTTGTGTGGGTCGAGAACTCCTGAAGGCCAAAGAATGTAGTTCATCATGACCATCATTCATAGCAGGACGCGTGTCTCTAGATGAGAGACTCTGGAAGGATTTCACTCTGGAGAATTGGCATGGTGATTGTTTGAAATTTCTCGAAGCATCGGAGCCCGAAGTTGTTGTGGTGGTTTTTGATCATAAGGGAGAGCATGGACCATTTATTTTCAAGGGGACACATGGATGATGGAGATTCACTTTGTTAGAAAGTCACTTCGGAGGGTTTGTGGAGTGCGCATGTAGATTCGGCCGAAGACCAAATTTTTGAAGGAAGATATTGAGCCGTATATCTCAGTGAGGAACAAGAATCATTGATCCTATTTTTGTGGTTTCTTAGGATTGTGCCTCTGGAATCCATAGCGTAAGGAAAAAAAACCCAGAGCCCGAAGCTCCAAATATCCCTTTGAGTAGGCACCTTTTCATATCCGTGGTCACATGCAGTTTCCGCCAGAGGAAAAGTGGGGATGCATCAAGTGGTATCATAGCTTGATTTTGTCTGTATACAACAGGAAAAGGGAGGAGACAGAGTTCTAATGCTCTGTAAAATATTGTTTGCAAGTGTGTAGAAATAACTAGACATCGAGGTGGGTTGTAGGAAGAAGTTGGAGATACTCTCAATTGCAGGGTAACCAATAGACTTGCCAAAAGGGCAGGTAGAGGATAAAGATGGCTATTGAAGGCCATAAGAGTAGTCAAAGAGAAAACCACCAACAGGTAAGGAAAGCGGAGATGGAAAAAGAGACCGAGGAGATAAGAGACAAAATGGAGAGGTTAATGTTGAATATGAAATAGGAGGTACAAGTACGCTAGAGGTACGAGTGTCCCATGAAGAGAATATTAAAGTGGCATGTCCAGAAGTTGATCAGAAGGAGGTAGAAACAAGTATTGTAGAGATGGTTGAGTTGAGTTGAATACCTTAGTGACCCGGAGGAAGAGATGGTTTTCATATACAAACCATAGGTTAGAGAAGACCTTGGTGAGGAGGAAGAAAGATCATCTGATGATCTCATAAATTCCAGGAGGGTAGGAGTGAACTTCTAGATTTCCAGGTGGGTAAAGAGAAGAGATCAACTAAAGATCTCATAGATTGCCAAGATGGTAGAGGAGAAATCCCAATTTTCTAGGTGAGAAAGGGAGATAAAATGATATTGACTGAGAGTCTAGAGAACTTGGAGATGAGTTCAGATCAGCAAGGAGTGTTGGCAAGAGAAGAAGAGGAAGCCAGAGAAAATCCTCATGAACATGAGAATTCATATGGGACTGCAGACCATGTGAATGAATATGATGAGAAGTTAAATACTTCCACCATCAAGGAGGAGGATGTAATGACCCTTTTCTTAATTTCATAAATAAACCTAAACATTGGCTAAATTATAATTAATTATTATATAACCTTAATTGATTACAAGTTATTAATTAATTATTTTGATTAT
>JASDQU010587138.1:49449-83328 GCA_032191745.1 Picea mariana | reverse complement strand
AAAGGGAACATTAATTAAAAGATAAGATAATTAATATGAACTAAATGAAGGGATAAGGTTTTAATGAATGGATAAGGTGGTTGGTGGGGAGTGAAGGTTCGGGGGGGCGGTGAAGGAGGCATAAGGGAGGAGGAGGATTCACTTTTTGGGGGGATTCATGCAGTTTACGAGAGGAGATTTTTGGGAGCTTTGAGACGGAGTTAGAACAGTGGATTTTATAGTGCACACCGGGGCTGAGGGGTTTTGGGCTCGGAGGGCTAGGACGTCCGTAGATGTCCTAGGGCCAGGCGTACTGGTCGGTAGGGTGGTGGTTTTGGGGTGTTCAAGCGAGGGTTCAAGCGAAGACTCAAGCTGCTGCAAATAGTAGCATCAGTGACAGGTATTTAAACTCAAATTTGTAAATTGTTTACTTAAATTTAATATTTATTGCCAAATTTATTTACGCAAGTATGCACATAGCTTTGCAAATTATGAAAACTATGCTTCTTAAAAGCTTCAGAAATTAAGTAAATTGGTACATAAATTAAGTAAATTAGCAGAAATATAGTGTCTTTTAAATTCTGGGTATTACAGAGGATCATAGGAGAATTATGATCATTGGGGGAATTCAAATATTCCTACCAAGCATCCAAGTAGAGGCTAGCATGTGTGGTGTTGATGCAGCAAAAAGACAACCAATTATGATTGTCCTAAAAGAGAGGAAGGAGAAGACATCATAATATTCCCCAACAGAAGAAGACGAGCATACATTTAATATCCTCACTCGGTGGGAGAAAGAGTTGGATATGTTGGAGGATTGGGTGAACAATCCAGAACCAGAAGATGGCTACTAGGAGACAATCATTCTAGATGGAAGAGAATACCAGCCTAAGGAGCAGCTAGAAGAATATGGAGTTTCACCAACAACAAAACTGGAAGAGGCTAATCTGTCATAGGATATAGTTGAGAAAAATCTCGGTAAGAAGCCTATATAACTAGAAGATGATGTAAAGTGGCAAGTCAAGGCCATAGGAGATGAAGGCAACATGGGGGATCATGATGATCTTCTTTTAGATCAGCATGAGGAAGTGCAGTAGAGTAGGCTGGATAATGAAAGCTAGCCAATAGAGAAGCCAGAAGAGGTGATTGAGAAAATTAGAGAGATGATGTTGAAGTCAACAGAGGAAGATGTCAGCAGGAGAAGGATGAACAAAAGATAACTTGCAGCAGTAGCAAGGAAGAAACAAAAAAAACGAAAAATCAAGGGAGTAGGTGGACAACTCCAGAGAGAAGTTTGGGATCCAGGAGGATTTCAATAGTGGAGAAGAGGATCTCATGAGAAGGAGCTCATGATTTTCCCAGTAGTGGAGTATGATGCATGAGCATCCTTTCCACCTCAACAAGAAACAACTATTCATCACATCAATGCGCATTCAAGAAATGGGAGAGGCACCAACCCTTTCATTTTTCCTTGAATTTAAAAATTCAAAGTAACAAATTTTTATTAAATGTTGTAAGGATGACGAGAGTAGAGTTGATGACTTTGTACAAGTTGTAGTTAAGGTCTCCTTTAATAGCCAGTTGTAGGTTGATCTAGATCTGATTCACACTAGATTTCCATTTATTTTAATAAGCCTCAGTAGATAGGTGTTTTGATGGTGATTAGACACCACTAGTGTAGTTGGAGGGAAAGCTCGATGAGCCCCTCTTGTATAAATCATTGTAGTGTATTCCTAGTAGAGGTTGTTGAAAGTTGATAGAAAATCATTGTAACCCAAGGAGAGAAGAATCAAGACTCTATTGTAGTCCAAGCTTGTACATATTGTAATCGATGTTGATATTAATACAAAGACAATAATTTTCCTGCATAAGATTCTGTGTGGTTTGTGTATGTTTATGAATGTTGTTAATGTGTATTTAAATGTTTTAGATGTATGTGATATGTTTCATTTGTAGGGAAAAGAATACTTCACTATTTTTTTAAGAGTTTTCTGGGTTGTTATGGGTTCT
This sequence comes from Picea mariana, assembly GCA_032191745.1. NCBI lineage: Eukaryota > Viridiplantae > Streptophyta > Pinopsida > Pinales > Pinaceae > Picea > Picea mariana. Next base: position 81,339 of record JASDQU010587138.1, on the reverse strand, counting down.
TTAGTCTAAGTGCAAGGAGTTCATGACATAGTATTGAGAACTATGTGAGCTAGTGCAAGGAGTGCATATCTAAATTCTGCCTTGAGTTCAGAGGAGAACATACCAAGTGAGCACACCAGAATAGTTTACAGACTCAGAGAGAAGCCTCAAGGTTACAAAACACCTTGGAGGAGAAACTATGTAGAGAAGGCACATAAAACAAAGTTATTGAATACTCTATAGAGCTCTTCCAGGGGGGCATTGATCAGGTGAAAGGAGTGCACAAGAGAACTTTGTTTCAAGTTCAGAGAGAAGAATGTCAAGGAGAAGATGCAATAGAGTTTTTGAACACTCTATAATGTTAGTAAGGATTTCTTTGAGAAAGTGAAAAGAGTGCATAGAACCAACACCTTCTGAATTTTTGGAGAAGCTAAAGAAAATAGAGTTGTTGAACACTTTGTAGGATCTCTGCAAGTGTGCATTGAGCGGATGCAGGAGATGCATCAGTGAACCTGAAGGATCGGGATTTAGAAGGAAGATTTGTGCAAGGCATGCGTTGGGACAAAACTTAGACCAGTGTTGAGGAGGTCTTATGGTTTTAGACAATCAAACACAAGGAGTGCACTAGAAGTAAAGTAATTTCTCTTTACAAGCTTAAGAGGAAGAGCGTTGAGTTGTCAGGAGAGCACCGTAAATTCCTGTTGAGGGGTCCTAAATCCATTTAAATTCAATAGTAGGAACCAAACCCACCACCAAGGCCCAATTAGACTCTGCAGTGTTTGATAGTGTAATGGTTCTCCAGATCTTGCGATCTGACCAATTAATCGATGGGCTTTACGTAGTGATTTACATGATATCTTCTCGTCAAAACTCATCCTTCAGTTTGAACGTTCTCTTTTTTTGTATTTTCTCTTGTAAGTGGGTCTGATAAAATATAGGTGTTGGTATAAACCAACTGGATAAAGGGAAAGATGGAAAACTTAACTACTAAAGAAGGATGAGCTTAGGATAACCCTCGTGCGCAAGCATGCAGAAAAATATTTTCACACCTATGACAAGCCTGGTAATAATACATCAACTTGCTGGTATTTCAATTATTTACTGAAAAACAATTATTGAAAGAAAACATACATGCAATAAAATGATGGCCAAAAAATTAGTTTCTTTAGCTCTAATTACTAATCACACATTAACACAACAATTTGATTTCCATTATTAGAGATAAGAACTATACAAATATTAAATCAACTAACTTATCAATAGATTTAGAAATTCTTACTCATTACAACATATATTCATGAGATAAAGTCGGAAGTAATTCCTCCTTATGATCCAATCACACATGCCTTTGATGTAAAACAAAAACTTGTCTCTGGTCCTAAACATGACTTCTCAATTAAGGTAGTTCTGAAACAGTTCTTTACAATTCCAAAAAATGAGGGTCTTTGCAAAAATCATCAACCTCTTCTAAAAGGTCGATCATCTTATTTATAACAAATTATTAACTAAAAATAAATATCAAAGAGTAATCTAATTAAAAAAAAACATCGCCACATGGCGCTCACATCTCTCTGTCTTATAAGAGTCATCAAATGGTTTCACTTAAGTGAATGTCTCTTCCCATACTCTGACCATTTGACGAAGAGTTCATCACATGTGTTGGCATACAAGAATATGAGTTGGTCCATTGGGGTCTAAAGGATCTCCTTTATCTCCATTGACTGTGCCTGATACTTGACTACTTTAACACTTAACTGCTATAATATTGTTTGAGCCTTGATCGGGTGTTCCATGAATTGTTGTACTTGACCTGGCACCATGTTTTCCACCTTTTGTATCTCTGCAGTCCACGCTGAGTCTTGTTTTTCATGTTTTTTGACTATGTCATGCAAGTCGACAAATTCCTCGGGTGAGATGAATTCTAGGAGACCGATTTCTCTCATTGCCTGATTGATCTTGGTCCATATTTTTTCACAATCGACCCATTTCTCTTGAATCTCCCACTGAGGTTCTTGGGCCATCTTCACCCAGTATTCAATTGACTTTCTTATACGGTCAATGTTGTTTTCCCTTAGCACCCAAATTTTATTCTCTTCGGCATCTCAACCCTTTTGAACCGCGCTGATGTAATCAATCCTTTCCACCGCTTGGTGGGCCTTCTCATACCATATTTACATGTCTTTTCACATTGCTAGGGCCATAAGGGTGTCTTCTTGGAAGTTTGCTATCCCTGTAATGAAAAGGTGTCGCTCACTCATGAATTTGTTGTAGGCATCTTGGAATTCACTCCTCAAAAATATCGTGGCCTATGTGGATTCCTGATAGTATTTCGCTAAATGGCGCAAATGATCCAAAAATTTTAGTGCAGTGACCATCTCCTCTTAATCTTTCCTTACTCTATCTAGGGTGGCATCTATGATTTCCATTCCCATGTCGATAAGCTCAAACATCCTGGCATGCTCTGTACTAATCAATTTCTCCTCTGTGGTGACGAGGATGGAACTGTCCAAAGTAAGCCTCCTTTTATTTTTGGTCCTCTTCACAATGGCTTTCCTCTTTTACTCGTAGGATATTGCTTGTATATTGGAAAACTCTTCATTCGGGGATTTTTTTCTCTCCCCAAGTAGAATTGTTTCCCAGGATCCTGACGGTGTATATCTGTTCAAGATTGGGTTCCTAAAATTGTTATGTATGTCTCGAAGGCTCGGCCTCTGGTCGTTTCTTATCGGTTGGTAAGGTACTGGCCAAAATTGAGGAATTATGGGAAACTTTGGTACTTACTTAGTAATCGGCTGTCAAAATGTCAATCTCCTATTGTGGAATTTCTTCCCTTTGTTCTCTTGATCCTATCTCATCCCTCGATATGTCTATTGGGGTTCCTGTTATGTTGAGTGGATTACATCCAAGGCACTTTATACCTCATGTTCATTCTATGGACTTCTCTGACTTGGAGCATCAAGACCCGGGGTGGATGCTTTCTTAGGTTCTTTCTCCTCTATGATTTGCACCGGAGTCACCCGAGAATCCTCTGAACCCTCCTCATAATCATAAATATTTTTTGAATCATACAAGGGGTTTGGTATGCTAGTCCTCCTTGGTGTCCTTGATATCTCAGGCTGGGTTGAAATTCCCCCTGGTGACCCGATTTGTGGTGGTGGAATTTCAGGGTTTTCTGGCTCGGTGATTCCTTCAGGTTGTACTGCCTCTGAGCCACTTGGCTCCCCTCTTCTTGTGATTGTCTTGTCAGCAGAAAACCTCATCATATATACGAGATCATGGTCATTCTGCAACTGATCAATGACTCTCTTTGCTTCTGCCATCAAAAGAAATCCCCTTGTATGTGCCTCTGGTGTCAATAACAATCCCCTTCTTTGCACCTCTATTGTCTCTACCGCTCTGATTTCTTCCCTGTCTCTGAGGGACTCTTGAGCTTACTTCTCTGTCATTTCCAACTATTCATCCACTCTCATGACCTTGAACCTGGTCATGTTTTCATTGTCCATCCTCTACAGCACCTCGTCCCAGTCCTGGGAGCTCTCTGTGAATATTTCCTCCTCAAACTTATGATGAGCATACGACCAATAGGATGATACTTGCGATGCATGTTGGAGGACTAGGCCTTTAGGATCGTGCTGGTAGAATTAGCCCGTTGGGATCCTAAATTCAATTTGGGTCATCCCTTCCAGTTTGTCTTGAGCAACATATTTTACCAGATAAAACCCTATATGAAAACAATAGTGTATGAAAGAATTTTTCTTGTCTTTCACCAAGGTGGTGTTATAGCCCTGCATGATGGTCTGATAACAAATTTATCCCACAACGAGCCAGTCTGGGACATGAGCCGATAGGAGATGTGGTTCTCTAGTGGCCCTAAACACTCTAATTTAGGTTGAGTGTTTGTCTAAATACCAATGGCTACCTTTGCTATCATTTTCTTGGTTGTCACCGATAGTATTGGGCATTCCTTCTTAAAAATAATAAAGTAAATATGAGCGATGAATTCATCGCAGATGAGTGCATAATAATTTTTTTACTTGTTCTCCCACAATACACTGAAGTAAACGTGGACCAGGAGCTCCATAACATGCAATATTAGATTCATGTCGGCGACGACATTCCTTGCGCACATGACATCGAGTAGGTACGAGGCCATGTAGAAATTTGGTGCCTCTCCTTCCTTTGGCGACTGAGCCTGCTATATACATATGCTCAATTGTTTTGATATTATCACTCACTAGTTCAAGATGCTCTTGATGATCACCACTATGTATGCCAAAGCTATCCATGCTTCTGAAAACTTGGAGCAATCCTTTCCTCCATATAGCCATATATTGAGATCCATCAAATAGATGTATGGATCCCTCAAGTTGATTGTTCTGTACCATCAATTTCTCCGATTAGTGAACTTATTTTATTCCTTCCACCACGAAGCCATCAACCAGCTAGTGTTATGGAATTCATAGAAATTCACCATGAAGTCCGTGTTGAGCCTCTCCTCTATGTCCCTGATCTTGTTGTATTTATGGACTTTTTTTGGGAGGAAGACTCTGACACATCCACCATTATCATCGTTTATCAAGAACTTATGCCCATATGTATGGTAGATGAGACATTTTAGAACCTCTATGCAGGGGGAAACATGGGTTCTTCTTGGTATCATCTGCAAATACAACCATTAGATGTTGGGGAACACCTGCTCATCGAGTGCCCTTACGTCTGGGTCACTGTGTGGAATATACTCTGGGAATTCATCTCAGTTGATTTTGTTGAAGAGATCCCCCCACTATGGGATCGCTACCTTAGGTCCGGTGCATTCATTTGTATCACCAAAGTCCGGAGGTTGGACGAAAGATTTCTTTTTTGTTGTTTTGACGACACGCTCCACCCTAGGGGCATACTCCAACCGTCTCGCGATCCCCAAAGAAGAACCTTCACCTCTCTCTGGTTCTTTCATATTTGGTTCTCTCGGTGAGTGTCTGGTGTTTGGGCTTCTCGATGACATTCTTCCTGCAACTAGAGCAGAGTTTATAGACTGTGTAAGAAACTGTATGAACATATATAAATTATAACCAACGAATTGACAGACTTGGATACATACATTTGAATCTTGTTAAACATGGTTTTGATAATCAAAAGGGTCAAAACAGTCTCGAGTTTCTCGCTATTCTCCTTTGGACACTCTACAATTTACTTACGCATAGAATGAAGTTGTTCACAATGGTTTTAGAGATTTAAACAGGGATGATCTTACTATGTCACATCATTCATTCAATTTGGGTTATGATTGAAATTTCAACAAATCTGTCGTCGGGTCTTCATAGGATTTCAACTTAAATTTATCGTGGGTTGATAACGAAGGTGTAGGTAGTAATGTGGTCTATCAACAATTTCAAAATGTTGTTTTCTAATCAGCGCATAGGGTAGAAACTAATGAGGGATTGGGAATTAACTATTTCCTTAAATGTCCAAAATCTGATCGTATCTAATACTGCAAACTTCCCATTGTTCCACTCTTTCAGTTGGTGGATCGGGCGTTGGGATTGTGTTGTGAACATTTTCATTGGTATTCTTCTGAAAAAGATTCAATGCCGATCAATCTTACCATACAGTGATGACATGGAAAAGATGACTCAGAGGTGGGAATAGAACTTAGGGAACCAAAAATGACTCGGGATAGAACTAGACCATACAATTCTCTTACCAGGTAAAGACACATGGCGTTAGAGACCGGTGACTTAGTTCACTCATGTTGATCAGAGTCGGGACTTTTTTTAAGCCATTCATTTCTAAAACCCAAACCTAACCTGTCGATGCCTGAAAGTGTCCAGGATCAACGATCAGCGATAAAACTACCCAACTTCTCTTGGATTGGCTCCCTTAAAAAGGTCACGATGCCGAAAATACATCGGGGATCAACAATTAGAGATAATTTTAATGTGATCGAAATGATCTTTGTGATCCTTATGGATTTCCCCAATCCCGATAGGGCAAATCGGGCATCAACTATCGATGATATCTTAACATCCTTTGTTAACATCTTTCTTCCTCGTATTTTCCCGATGTCGAAGGGGAACGGCTATCTCTCGAACGTTTATGCAAACAACTTATGAAAACCAAAACCTCCTTCTGCCCATGCCGATGAGGATTGACACTCGATGACTGTTGTTTTTTTGTGGTTCCTTTACTGACTTGAATTCTTTTCGATGTTGAATATGAGCGCGTTAGGTGCAGTGTTTAGCTGTCGATTCTTAATTCGGGTGTTAAGGTCCTTTAGATATGAGTTTTCATAAGTTCAAACAATCCTGACTAGGTGATAAGAGACATGAAAACAAACAAATATAAACCATTTCCCAAAATGAAATCGATTCAGACAAATGAAGAGAACAAGTGGTACCCAAAAAGTGACAAAATTTGATAAGTCTTTTAGGGTGTGTTGAGTGCTCAACAAATGGCGACTTACTGGGAGAAAGAAGAATATTTGTTCCTTCCCTAGGCTTAGCTAATGTAGAATCTAGTTAGGAACATAACTGGTTTTTTATTAGAAACTCTTCTTTCCTTGCATTTGAAATTCCCTGGTTGGTGAATCTGAGCTTGCTTGTGGGGTTTCAACCTTTATTCCACCTTTGTTTCCTTTAACCATGACCCATGCCCTCTTTTCCAAAGATTCAAGTAAATAATTCAGTATCCCCAAGCCTTTTAGTTATCATCATTCACTTTCTACAGTGTTTCTCCGTTGCCAGTGAGCGTCCATATCCCTAACGTCACAGACCTTGCTTTTATTCCAGTGAGCGTCCATATCCCCAACGGAGTTATTTGAATACCCTTTCCTACTTTGCACTCATTTGAGATAATTGATTTTATTTCGGAAGAATTCCCTGAGCGAGTGGGAGAGGAGGACATATGTTATTTGCAAAATGAGATGGTTAAGGTGATTTTTTTGCTAGATTTATCTTGAGGTATATGTGGTCCTTTCTAGCTTACCATCTTTCCCTTTAGGTTTTACTAGACCACCAGGTGGACACTTCAACACTTTTCCAAGGTTTTTTATTTGCACAGGTTAGATACAAAACTCCTTCAAAACAACCACAATTCTTCTAGCGCTTCTAGTATTGTATGTAAGTTTGAGTCAGGAATAGAGTTCTTTATACCACATGAACTAAGGTAAACCAAAGCTTTGCGAAACATAAATTCAAAGAGAAAAAGATACTATAACAAGAAAAAAAAAATGAAGGACTTCGCAATCAGCCTACTTGAAAACAAGATATCATGAAAACACACACATTATTATTTTTATTTTCTTTAATAGAAATATTGTTTCAGGGCTTGGACATTCATCAAGAGGGCATCAAGTTCCCCCCTCATATTGTTCAACCGATACGTGCCTACCCCAATTTTCTTGGCTACCTGAAAAGGTCTGAGCCATGGATTCTAAAACTCTGAATGCATTCCCTTCGGCTCATTTTCTCTGTTCCATTTCAGGACTAAGTCTCCTACTTCAAAATTGTTTTCTTTAGCCTTATGATTGTCCTACCACCCTTTAACTATCTATTGATGAAAAATGAAATTTGATTTTTCTTTCTCCCTTTCTTCTTCCAACATGAGGAGGGTATCAATTCTTTATTGTATAACTGATGAGGGTTGTCCTCTAGAATCCTGAGCAAGATGAAGAGATGGAATATATATCCCATTTGAGAGAATGTCTTCCCATCTATATACCAGAAAGTATGGGGAATTCCCTATATCTTCCTTGGGTGTTACTCTATCAACCCATAAGGCATTATGAGGTGAACTGTGTCAATTCCTATGGTTTTCTACAGTTGTTTTCTTTAATATCCTCACTAGGTTCTTATTGGTTGATTCTACCACTCCATTCCCATGTAGGTAGTAGTTTGCAGAGTATCTGATTATGATTCCTTTGTCTAGAGAAAACTTTGTTAATAAGGTGAAAGAAACATAAGAGGCATTATAAAAAATAAGAACAAAAGGCATACCGAACCTTGTGATTAGTTGTTGTTCTATAAATTGGATCACCACCTTTTAGTTTACATGAGTCAGAGGGACGACCTCTACCCATTTCGTGAAATAGTGTTTGGCAGTCAATATGTATGTATGTTGTTTTGAAGAAATCAACATAATTTCTCCTATGATATCTAACTCCCATTTATCGTATGGCCTAGAGACGGCCACAGGTTGGAGTGGGACAACTACTCTCTTTTCCCTCCCCGCGCTTATGTGTTAGCATCCCTGGACAGAGTAGGCCAATAATAGTCGACTCTTAGTATTTTGCGTGCAGTGGTATTCCCTACGAAGTGTCCACTTGTAGGACCATGATGGATCTCCTTCAAAACATTGTCTCTGTCTTCTTGTTCAAGACATATTAAAATTACCACATCATAATTAACGCGGAAGAGCACTGAATTTATGAGATGATATTGTGTTGATTTTAGTCTGAGAGATCTCCTTTCCTTAGTGTTTAGGTTTTCTGGGAAAGTACCATGGTGCAGGAGATAATATAATTTCCCATACTAAGACTCCTGCCCTGGGGATACATATGAGTCTTCTCTATACCATAATGTCAATTCATTCTCCCACCTAGGGTCTTCATTTACTTGGTCCTAGGCTTCAACTGCGAGTTTACATAATCCTTGTCCCTTAACCAGTTTGGTAGTTTTTGTATCGAGATCAAATTCTTGGACCACTACCATCCAATTCCCTCTTCTTTCCCCCATCTCCTACTGAGTGAATTGGGATCATACTGTGGGATGAGGCACAATGACTTTGGTGTGGTTCTTTAGGATGTAAGATCTGAAGTGTTTCACTACCTTGTATACTACATAAGTGTGCTTGTTTATAGTAGGGTAATTTGTTTCAAACCCTTGGAGATTAGTGCTCATGAATGAGACTGGGGCCTCATTGTTGTCATCATCCTTATGATTCAATACTGTAGCTAACTATTGGTCGGAGGAAAAAGTGTAGAGGAAAAAATCTTTGCTAAACTCATGACTTCAAAAAACTGGAGCTTGATATATTGCAGTCTTAATATTGCTGAAAGAAATTTTTCATTCATCATCCCACTTAAATTCAACATCTTTACAGATCATTTTTTGTAAGAGTTTAATAGTTTTGGAGAAATTGGAGGTGAACTTTCTCACAAAATTGATTTTCCCAAAGAAGGATTGCATAGCCTTTTTGTTGTGGGGTAATGGAAGCTGAGCTATAGCCCTAATTCGTTATGGATCTATGTGAATCCCTACTTGAGATATGATATGGCCTAATAGTTTCCCTTCCTCGACACCAAATATAATTTTCTTAGGGTTTAAAGATATACCATATTTCCTACACCTCTAGAAAATCTATGTTAGGTGTCGGATGTGATCTTCTCTATTCTTTGAATACACAGTCAGGTCGTCCACATAAACTACTACACACTTCCTGATTAGTCCCAGAAATGCTACGTCCGTGGCCCTTTGGAAGGTTTCCTCTGCATTTATCAACCCAAAGGGCATGCGTTTATAAGAAAAGGTTCCACACTTGGTTTGGAAGGTAGTTTTCAATCGGTCTTCCTCACAAACTCGAACTTTGTTGTAACCTAAAAAGCCATCCAGTAGGGAAAAAACCTCAAAAACAGAAACAACCTGCAAAAGTTGCTCCATCGATGGGTCTGGGTACTCGTCCTTTTCTGATGCTCTATTGAGGTTTCTGAAATCCACACACAGAAGTCTTTCCCCAAACTTTTTCCTGACATGAAGAAAATTTTCTACCCATGAGGAGTGTCTAACCTAGAAGATAATTTTAGCATCCAGTAATTTCTTTAACTCTTGAAAAATGTGAGGCTCTAGGGATGGGTGGTACTTTCAGAGCTTCTTTTGGAAGGGTTTTACTCCAAGTTTTAACGGGATTGTGTGTTGAATGATACGAGTATAATAAGTCTTCAGATCTCAGTAGGACCATGCGAAAAGATATTGATATTCTCTGAAAATTTTGAGATACGCCTTTCTTCTTTAGATAGTGTCTTGTCGATATTTATATTCTTAGGATTTTCTGGGGTTCCTAGATTTATAGTCTTGTACATGGGACAAGAACTCCATGTCATTGTGTTCGTTGACCCATTAAATCTTTCCCTTAAGTCAAAACGTTTTTCTAAATTGGCTACCCCTTTTGGTATCATGTAAAACCTTGGTTTGTCAATCGATTTATCTATTCTAGCTCTTTGTAACTGGGGATGGGTTTCTACTAGTTGTTCCTGAATATTTCATTGTCAATAGCCAAATATTTAAAATTTTCTTGATTGATTAAGAAGTTTATAATCTATTCATCTCCTTCAAAGACATTCCAATTAGAAATATTGGTCGGCACAAACGGTTTGTAGAGTAGCTCCACAGTGAACCAGAAGGCTTCATAGTCTTGTAAAGGGGATAGCCTTGAGGCAACGGTGGCCAGGGAATCGACAATAGTTTTCTTTGTTCTGGGGATCACTATAATGTTGAAGGCTTCAAATTGTTCTATTAGTTTGTGCACTTCCTATTGATAATTCTTCACATGCGTAGAGTTGTAGCGTACAGTGTTCCTTACCTGTCTAATGATGATTTCAAAGTCTCCGAAGAACTTTATTTTTTTAACATTTAAGTCTATGATTTTCTTTAGCTCTTGTACTAGAGCTTCATACTCGGAGGTGTTGTTTGTGCATTCAAATTCTAGTTTGTAGGACAAGAAATTTTGTTTACCTTTGGGATTAATGAGGATACACCCCGCTCCCGATCCTTCTTGCAAATTAGACCCATCAAAGTATAAGGTCCAAACTTGTGAGCTAAAACCATCAGTTTCTTTTCACCTACAACTTTCCTCCTTTCTTGCTATCTACTCCGTGGTTTTTAACATAGGTTCTTGTAAGAAGAGGGTTTCTTCTGCTACCACTGAATTTTTTTCTTGAAAAGTCATTTCGGAGTTTTGAGTAAGAGGGACATCTGATGAGAGAGGGGAACAATTCCTGAAATCAGAGTCGCAGGAATAATTTCCTAGTATGGGGAAATATGCTGAAAAGGGTTCGTTGAGGTCTTCTAGGTCAGTGACAATATGTTTTAGATATCTTTCCCTATTGATCCTGATCATATTCGTGTGTCCCTATAATTCAAACCAAATGTGATCCCAGTCTATACTAAAGTATCCGTTCAACTTCTCAGACGAGTCTCGACTAAGTAACAGTCCATAAGATTATGATATATCTACTACAACGATGTCAATTACTTGAACAAATTTCGGGTGTGTTGCCATTCTGATCATGACATCCTTGAGTTCTCCCATAACTTTCACCTACGTTCTTTCTAGTTGTATCACATGTTTATCACTTTTGAGAGGGACTTCATTTAATTTATTGTAGATAGATAATGGCATAAAATTATAGGATACCCCTTATTCAACCAAACAATTATGGAGGTTTTCGTTGAAGACATCAAATGTCAAGAGGAATGGTGGGACAAAAGACTTTCCCTTTTTATCTTCAGAGCAATATATTACAGTTGTCTTGTTTCTTAGATATGAGAGGGTTGGATTTTCTGCTTGGTTAGTGCTTGTTATAGTATTTTCTACTGACTTCAAACCTTGTAATAGAAATTCCTTTTGCTAGGGCATTCTACACATGTCCATGACCGATATATTTGCCTTCAATTTTGTAACACCCTAGGTTTTGAGCCCCCATTTTAAATAATTTATTGTTACACTACTAAGAGGCCAAAGTGCCCAAAAAATTATTAAAAGACCCGTGTGCCTATTAAATGTAATTTTTTTATCATTATTAATAATAAATACATCACTGGTTGCTAGATGGACAAGGACTAGAGTTATAGGGGGCTATCATTCCATAGGAGAGGGGGATTGAGGGGCTAAATGCTTATTCCTATTTTGATTACCATTTTTACTAAGGGATTGGATCAGTTATGTGAGATTCTTAGGGAGAGAGTCCAAGAGGTTCTTGATTCCCCACGAGATACTTAAATGAGCCCCTGGTCTGTTGGGCGGGGTTCTCTCATTCACTTCTTCTTTCATTCCATTCTTTCCCTCACACATTCATTCACTAATTGTTCACTATTTCTCACCTTGGGTGGAGATCTCACTCCATTCATTTATGTCACCCGTTCATCTTCCTCATCCATGTCTTGGCTTGGGGAAAGGAAAATGAACTATTGAAGAGAATCCATGGTGTCACTGGCTGTAGAGGTCGCTGGTGTAATCCAGCCATGACTTGAGGCCTGCACATTTGAGATGCATTGGCCTGTGTCCAGCTTTGTTCACAACTGTGAGTCCTAAGAGTTCCATCATGGAGATTCTGGACCAGTTGTGCTAGAGCTCTGGAAGGAGAAGGATTGTCTGGGGGACTACATGGTAGAGAAGGGTGGAGGTCTATTCTCTTAGGTGGTGTAAGCTGGGTAGAAGAGAGTTGAGTACTTGGATTATTGTGAGTGTTGGGAAAGCTTGTGAGAGATTGAGTGCTGACTGGTTCAAGAAGCCAAGTAACACTCTAAAACTGTCCTTGTGGATTCATAGCCCTAGCTCGGGGTTGACACTTCTGTTGAGATTTGGAGCAGTAATGTCCATGGTTGGATGGAACATCCTTGATATTCAACTAGTTCATTTCTTCTTTTATAAAGATAAGTGCTCTATGTTATTGTATTATTTATCTATATATGAATGTATTTCATTGTGTATTTATTTATCGTTTAATTGAATCTTTAGAATATGAACGTTTGTTGGTTATTGTTGTGCATGTCGTTAGATATTTCCTTTTTTTCATCCTTATTAATTTAAAAAGGTATAAATAAGATAAAGAAGTCCAAGGGTGGGATTGAAAGTAGCGTACCTTGGCCTATGGGTGGTGGGGTGTGTTACAGATTTGTATCAGAGCTTCTGGTTCAAACACTGGACTGATATGGGTTGGGTCTGTTGTTCAAATTCTCATGGTTGATATCAAATTCTGACATTGAAGTTGAGAAGCTTAGGAGGAATGACATTGTATAATCTACACAGGAGATAAAACGTCAAAGATCCTTTGTAAGGGTTTGAAGGATCGTGACCGTCCCTTTCTAATTCGAGAGAGATAGCCACAGTGGGATCAAGAGAAATCTCTGATTGTTGGATCAGTGGGTAGGTGAACAAGGGCCGTCGGATGAAGGAAAAGGAAAGGTTAAGTCACAACCATCAGATCTCATTGGAGAGAAATAGGGTTGGGACGCATTGCATGGATTGGGACGAAAATTAAAGATTCTGCAAGTTATAAGCCCGCAATCTCTTAGGATCATTGATCTTTCTAGATCAACAAATCATCGGTGGATATCGATCTGACTATGGATGAGCATCTTTGATTTGCGGAGATTGACAAGGAAATTAAAGAGCGAGTGAGTTGAGTATCTGCAATCACTCATGGTCATTGATCTTCAAGAAAGAGACACATGGTGACATATCGTGCAGTATAGATAATGGCCACTCCAAAGGAAAAATATGTGGCAGTTTTCATTGGGTCGAGAGATCCCAAAGGCTCAAAGGCCAGAGTACATACTGACCATTGATCCCAAAAGACATGCAGAAGTAGATCTCATAGTCTGAAGACTTGGTACTCCAGGGGGTTTTAAAGTCTCCACAAGTGAAAAGTGTCGAAGCCCAAAGTCACGAAGGCATGCATACCATTGATATAATATTCCTTCAGGACCTTTCTCAATCTTTAGATCAAGAAGTGGAAGGATGGCATAAGCACTTCGACAGATATCACTCCGGGGAGTTGAGTGACTCGAAATTTGAAATGTCTCGGAGTCCCAGAGTAGCGATTTCATGGGTTCCATTGATCTAATACCCTTTGGGAGTTCTTGTGATCATTGGATCCAGCAAAGGGAGAAGAGGTAATTACTACGATGGATTTCCACTATGGGGAAGTGAAAGAATCAGGAATGGAAATACCCCGGAGCGCTGAATTTTTGAATTGGTTGAACGTCATTCGATCAACGCCTGATTAAGTCATATCCATTGATCCCATTGAATCCTCCATATTAGGGAAATACCATCCATTCAACGGAAGATTAAATATTGATCATCCATTTTTTCTAGTGGAGTAATTAAAGGCTTTGGCGAAGTGCAACTTCGGGGGAAAACAAAAGTTGACAGGGGAAAACAACCGAAGGCCGAAGTCGGAAGGACTTGGTCCTAGCACTGGTCTCATGCTAATGTAAAAAGGGCTTGGAAGTAAGCCAACCCTCGGACTTGGTGTTCATGCAATCTCCTATGTAGAAAAACATATAGCAGGGCGCTAAAGGGTGATTAAGCTCGCGGATTCGAACCATGGTCACTTGAAGCCTAGTTTGAGGAAAGCACCTATGCATGATGAAATTGTGTATTAGCCAAGGATAACAAGACACTGTTATTTTGTGAAGAATGGGGATATACCCTTCATGAAATAAGAAGAAAAAAAAGGGGGGGAAGAATTGTAGCATTGTTTAGAAAGTCTCTTTATATGCATAATTTTAACAAAATGGTCACTTGCACATTTTGTAGAAATAAAAGATTTAAAAATATCATCTCGGAATGAAGATTTGAGAGATGGGAGAAGGTGAGGAAGCCTCCAACCATGAAAGAGAGGTCGAAGGCCAAAATACCAGAGTTGGTAATGGTAATGCAGAGTAGAGGATTGTGGAGGTTTTGGTTATTCTAGAAATGCTAGCAGAAATCATAGACACCACTCACCTCCTTACTCATCAAGAAAGTTTTATGCATCAGAATATTCCGTAAGAAGTCCAGAGGTGTCTCCTGTTATGCACCAAAGAAGGAGACATGGAATGGACAATTTTCAAGGAGAGATGAGGAAACTTAAGCCACCCTCGTTTGATGGTGAAAAATAAATGGAAGATGATGTCGAAGCATGGTTGCTTGGACGTAGGAAATTCTTTCAATTGCATAACTATTCATCAAACATAGAAGCCAGAATTTCCACCTACTGTCTACATGGGAATGCTGCAATATCGTGGGATCAACTAAATAAAGTGGAACATATTAATGAAAATAGGATCACTTGGAAGCAGTTCAAGAAGGACTTCCAGAAGGAGTACCTCTCATATCATTTCTATGACAAGAAAATGTAGGAGTTCTTTGAACTTAGGCTAAGAAGAATGACTATGGTAGAATATGAGAAGAAGTTCTTGTGATTTTAAAAATATGTCAAGTTCATTGATGATGAGAAGGTGAAAATACAACGATTTCTAGGTGGAATACCAACCTTTTATAAAGAAAATATTAGGTATGATGAGCCCAATACCTTGACTGAGGCCATCGGGAAGGCTAAATACTTGTATGAGCAAGGAAAGCGAAGAGAATCCCTACATAAATCTTGGAAGGATAAGAGGAAGGAGAAGTATGATCAGAGGAGGAAAGGATTCAAACCTCCCTTCAATAGAAATGAGCCTAATAGAAATCATCAAGATCAGTATTCTAAGTGTGAATCCAAGAAAGAAGACTCCTTGGGAAAAAGGGGAAGACCACCAATCCAAAGCTGGGGATGCAAGGAAGATTACATATACATGGATTTCCCACACAGAAAGGACAGAGTAAAGATTGTGCACAATGTCCAAGAGGCTAAAACAGTCGAAGATATGGGAAGGATTTATGCATCCTTAGATGATAGACAATTGGAATACCAATCCAATATGATCGAGGTGGAAGGTAAGATCATAAACTAGCTTGTTTCTATTTTAATTGATTCAGGAGAAAGTCAATGTTACATTGATCCTGAAATAGAGGATAAATTACATTTGGAGAAAATTAAGCTTGGAAAATCAAGTTTGGTTCAGTTAGACACTGGAATCAAAAGGAGAATCCATGATATGGTCAAAAGTTGTTCCATAAGTCTTAATGGTGTGAATACTAGTGTTGATCTGAATATCACACCCTTGGGGTCTTATGATATTCTAATTGGAATGGATTGGTTGGACTAGCATCATGTTGTCTTAGATTTTCATAGAATTACATTTACATGTCTTGATGGAGATGGAAAAAAAAGCACTGTGAAAGGAGTTCCAAGACCCATGTCTATAAGGGAGATTTCAGCCTTACATATGAAAAGATGTTTTAGAAAAAGATGTCAATTGTATGCAGCTCATGTGGAAGAAACATAAAATATGAAGGGGCCAAGCCTTGAAGATTTCTCATTACTACAGGAATTTGAAGATGTATTCCAAGAAATACTGGGGTTTCCACCAAGAAGGGAGATATATTTCTCAATTGATTTAGTGCTAGGAGATGCCCTGGTGTCAAAAACACCATATAGAATGAGCACACTAGAGTTAAAAGAATTACAAATGCAATTGGAGGAATTTTTTAAGAAAGGGTACATATGTCCAAGCTTTTCACCTTGGGGAGCACCAATACTTTTTGTCAAAAATAAGGATGGAACCTGGAGGTTGTGTATTGAATTTCAACAATTGAATAAGTATAATGTAAAGAATAAGTATCCTCTACCCATAATTGATTACCTCTTTGATCAGCTAAGAGGAGAAAAGGTATTTTCAATGATTGACATGAGGTCATGATACCATCAGGTAAGAATCAAGGAATAAGACATTCATAAGACAACTTTTAGAACCAGGTATGGGAATTATGAATTTGTAGTGGTACCATTTGGACTGACCAATGCACCAATTATCTTTCTGTTCTTAATGAATGGCATATTCATAAATTATTTGGATAAGTTTGTCATAGTATTCTTGGTTGACATACTTGTCTACTCTAAGTCTGAAGAGGAGCATGAATATCACTTAAGATTGGTACTGCAAGTGCTGAGAGAACATCAGTTGTATGCCAAGCTAAGTAAGTATTCTTTTTATCAAAAGCATATCCATTACTTGGGACACATTGTTTCAGAGAAGGGCATAGCAATAGATCCAAAGAAGATTGAAGCCATTAGAGGATGGACAACACCCATAAATGTGTCAGAAGTCAAATCCTTTATGGGATTAGCTAGTTACTATAGAAGGTTCATAGTAGGGTTCTCTAAGATTTCTCATCCCATAACTTCTTTTCAAAACAAGGGAACTAAATTTGAATGGACACCTAAGTGTGAAGATAATTTTAATATGTTGAAGGAATTACTTACTAGTGCACATGTGTTAAAGATTGCTGACCCAAATGAGAGTTTTTTGGTATGTACAGATGCATGTAAGGAAGGACTTGGGGGAGTCCTCATGCAAAATGGACATGTCATGGGTTATGAGTCCAAAAAACTTAAGAATCATGAGAGGAACTATGTCACACATGACTTGGAGCTGGATACCATTGTCCATGCCTTGAATATTTGGAGGCATTATCTCATGGGGAATAAATTTGAATTAAGGGCATACCACATTGGCATGAAGTATCTTTTTAAACAACAAACCTTGAATTCCAGGAAAACAAGATGGATGGAATTTTTAAGTGAATAGAACCTTGATATCAAGCATATCAAAGCAAAAGAGAATAAAGTTGTTTATGCACTTAGTAGAAGAGTGCATCTCATGCATCCTACTGCTGTCAGTATGCGTCAGTTAGACTTAAAGAGTATAATTTTAGATGATCTTGTTACAGATCAACATTACCTATACGTAAAGGAAATCTTACAACAAGGAGATGTACAACAGAAAATAAAGGAGTATGAGATAAAGGAAGATGGATTAATCATGCATAAGAATAGAATATATGTTCCTAGTTCCGGAGAATTGAGAAATTTTGTATTGAATAAAATGCATGATGTTCCTTATGCTGGACATCCTTGTTATGAGAAAATGATTATAGCAGTAAGAAGCCAATTCTTTTGGCCGGGAATGAAAAAGGATGTTGCTGATTACATTGCTTGATGTATGGAATGTCAGAGGGTGAAATATGAGCATAGGAACCCAACGGGTTTGCTGCATCGATTACCAATCCTAGAGAAGAAATGGGAGGTGATAACCATTGATTTCATAACTAAATTACCCAGGAAAATAAAGAAACTTGCTTCAATCATGGTGTTGGTTGACGAATTATCAAAGGTTTCTCATTTTGTTCATGTAAAAAAAACACATACAACAACTAATAATGCAAAAATTTACATGAGGGAGATTATTAGGTTGCATGGGATACCTAGTACAATTGTCTTGGACAGAGATACAAAGTTTACCTCCAATTTCTGGAGGGGACTGTTTAAAGGATTTGGTACAAATCTAAACTTTATCACATCATACCATCCATAGTCAGATGGGAAAACAGAGAGGATCAACCGAGTAATTGAAGATATGTTGAGAATGTATGTGATGGATAATCCATCTAAGTGGGAAGATTACTTGCATTTGGTCGAGTTTGCATATAATAATGGGTATCAAGATTCATTGAGAATGAGCCCATTTGAAGCCTTGTATGGTAGGAAATGAAATACTCTAGTGAGTTGGGACAATCCAGCAGATAGAGTGGTACTTGGGCTAGAGTTTCTCAAGGATATAGAAGACTAGATGGTTAAGATCAAGTAGAATTTAAAGGCATCTTAGGATAGATAGAAAGTCTATGCAGATAAGAACATGACATCTATAGAATACAAAGTATTGGAACATGTACTTCTCAAAGTGAATCCCAAGAAAATCTCCTTGAAACTGGGTAGTTGTAGAAAGCTGACAGCTAGATTCTGTGGTCGATTTGAAATATTGGATAAAATAGGGCTAGTTGCATACATGCTTGCATTGCCTGCTTCCATGAATGTGCATAATCTATTTCATGTCTCTTTACTGAAGAAATATGTACATGATCCTAACCATGTTATTGATTGGCATCTGATTCAGGTAGAGACAGAGGGAGACCTTCAGGTCCAACTAGTGCAAGTATTGGACATAAATGTTAAAATGCTCTGGAATTGAGTTATAGAGATGGTAAAAGTTCAGTGTACCTACTACGGTCCTGAAGATGCTACCTAGGAGCATGAAGATGCCATGTGGGTAGATTACCCACATCATTTTGTATAATTTTTTATATTGTGATCTCTATTTTATATATGCACTGAGGACAATGCAAAAATAAGGGGGAGGGGATGTAACACCCTGGGTTTTGAGCCCCCACATTAAATAATGTATTTTTACACTACTGAGAGGCCAGAGTGCTCAAACAATTATTAAAATACTTGTGTGCCCAATAAATGTAATGTTTTGATCATTATTAATAATAAATACATCGTTGGTTGCTGGATGGATAAGGACTAGAGTTATAGGGGGCTATGATTCCACGAGAGAGGGGGATTGAGGGGATAAATGTTTATTCCTATTTTGATTACCCTTTTCCCCAAGGGAGTGGATTAGTTACGTGAGCTTCTTGGGNATGAGATACTTAAAACATCCCTTGTTCTATTGGGGGTGGTTCTCTCATTCACT
This sequence comes from Picea mariana, assembly GCA_032191745.1. Classification (NCBI taxonomy): domain Eukaryota; kingdom Viridiplantae; phylum Streptophyta; class Pinopsida; order Pinales; family Pinaceae; genus Picea; species Picea mariana. Next base: position 61,963 of record JASDQU010587138.1, on the reverse strand, counting down.
TATTCTTTCATTCCATTCTTTCCCTCACGTATTCATTCATTGATTGTTCATTGTTTCGCACCTTGGGTGGAGATATCACTCCATTCATTTTCGTTACATGTTCATCTTCCTCATCTATGTCTTGGCTTGGGGAAAGGAAATTTTTTTTTTGAAGAGAATCCATGGTATCATTGGCTATAGAGGTCACTAGTTTAATCTAGCCATGAATTGAGGAATGCAAGTCTGAGATGCATTGGCATGTGTCTAGATTTGTTCACAGCTAGGAGTCCTAAGATTTCCATCATGAATATTCTGGACCAGTTGTGCTGGAGCCCTGGAAGGAGAAGGACTGCTTGAGGGACTACATGGTAGAGAAGGGTGGAGGTTCATTCTCTTGGGTGGTGCAGGATGGGTAGAAGAGAGTTGGGTACATGGATTGTTGTGAGTGTTGGGAAATCTTGTGCTAGCTTAAGTGTTGACTGGTTTGGGAAGCCAAGTAAAACTCTGAAACCATCCTTATTGATTCTGTTATATCTTTGTAAACTTCGTTCGGCTTAGAAAGGAATGACAGAGGAAACCTACAAACCAACTTTGAGATCCGAAACTAGCCTTTATGACCTAGAGAGGGCTCTCTCGGGAGACTTTGTCTCAGTACAGGATATGACTTTGGGCTATCTATCGTATAGATTTAACACCTTTGAAATAACAAGTTTTGGTTATATTGGCACATGCGATTAAGACCTTAGGATATGGAGTTTGTTCGAGAAAACAATATAAATAAATGAATTGGTGACTGAAATTGAGAGGATAAAGGCTAAGAGAGAAATAATATTCAGTGCAAAATCGTTGTGTGAGGTGGAGGGGGAAACATAGAAAGCAACTCGGAGAACCGCTGAGGATGAATTAAGAGTTAACTTAGAGGAAAATGGTTTGTCTAAATGGCATGAATCCCAAGGCACTGCGCAGTGAATCCCAGGTTCAAAAATACATTCTTATTTAGACAGAAATAGATATGAATAAAGAATATAGGAAGTGCGTACGCAAATAAAGGAAACAATACATCCAACTGCTACAATTAGAATCTTTTCATCAAGCTTCAGGAATTTTGCATTAAATTTCGATCGAGCTCCAACTACATCCAATAGACATTGTTCTACACTAGTTTTACAACCAACCTGGCTTACATAGAAAAGATCAAATATATAGGCGAGGGTGCCTCCTAGGCTACCCTGATCTCTAGCTACTATCTCTAAAATTTAGGAAACTGACTACTCTGTGTTAAATGACTCTTTGCATGATGCCTTTCCAAAAATAGAAAACAACTGCATCTGGCTGCATCACGACTGCTTGTATTTTTCCATGGGGATTCGGTTACGAGTGAGGTCTTGTCATGGGAAGAACGACATGTCAATGCTTTCCTTCAACAAAAAGTCTAAATGATCAAATATTCTGTAAGGGTCTTGCTATCTACTGTAGCAACTTTGATTTCTGTTGTGTTCTCATTTGTTGGGGAGTGTACATGGCGAGTGGCTGCTGACTATCATGGTCACTACCAAAATGACAGAACATCCAAGGATGATGCCTCTTTCAAAATTTTCAATATCTTCTCTCTGTTTGAGGATACGAGAATGGACTCAGTTAATCATGTTTCTTCTGTACGCTTCCAAGAGCTGCACAAGCCTTTTCCTTGACTGCTTCACATTCTTTGAAATGCTTCACATTCCTTTCTTTTGACAGCCTTCATGTTTCGCACAGTTGTATGATTTTATCCTATGTCTCTCTAAGCTGTCTCTTGAGCCACGTCACGTTTCTTTCGCATTTTTTCAATGCTGACACTTTAAGGGTTTTTTTTGCTAGCTCTTGTCTTGGTTCCCTATTTTCCTCGTAAAGTTCGATGATGACGAGTTGTGCCTGTTTCAGCTGCTGAGATCGCTCTTGAAAATTAGTGCCCATGACATCTATCCTCCTCATTCTTCCCCCTCTCTCTCGGCTTGTACATTTGATAGGTTACAGTCGAATAACGTGCATAAGTAATGCTTTGGTCGTCGATCTTGTGCGCGACTCATTTGGGACTCGGGTTTCACCAGCTTCCTTGTTCTTCCTTGGCGTACCCCTTCTCCGAGGTATCTTTTGCGGTGGAGAAATGGATTCTAACGTACTTCCTTCCTATGCATATTCTCCCCCTTCCAAATCCACGTGGTGTGATATCATCATTTCCACGGGAAGAGGGGAAACTCCCTTTGGATCCTCGGGGATGCCTATTGTGAGTAAGAATGAATACCAACTTCTTTGGGGCTCAGGCCTGGTGCTTCTATGACTGCGTGCACCCTTTCTTATGTTTTGGGAGGTTTCCATGGTGCAACCTGTATTTGTCTTCAGCGCGGTAAATCCGGTAAGGCCCAACACAGAAAACATGATCAATCTAGATTTGCAAGAAAAGATCACAAACAATGCATAAACCTGATTCGCAAATAGAATGCATGTAGAGCATCCATAATTTATAATAGAGCAGGTGGGAGGAGGACTCATGCCAAGGAAAACTGAATTCATGGTGACTGGATGTTTTGAAATGAATTGTAGACTTTCCATAGCACATCCACACGTGTAAAGTACATTTGATAAAGGTTGCAGGGCATACATGATACGAACGTCGCCATTTCTCATCTTCTCGTCCTTCATAATGAGATGATAATGGTTACTACACTTGCCGACATGACTTCTATTAACAAATTTCCTCAACCTAGGGCATGTAGAGACTCCCTTTTTTATAGGACCCAACTCTCTGGGAACAGACTTGTACTTTTACACATGTTTGGACTCTGACATCCCTTCCTGACTCCAAGGGCCAACCGATCACATGCTGAATTCGACCCTTTTGTTGTTAAGTACGTAACCTCACATGCCTTGACACACAATCTATGAATCGACTAAGACCAACTCTAACTAAAGGAAAAATGGCGGTGCTAACAGTTGGCTCCAATGGAGATGCTATCCTTCCCCCGAGGTAGCAAGGAATAACATACTAGGTGCCTAACCATTGGGCCTTATTCAAATTTCAGACATATGACATATGAAAAAAAAAATGCAACCTAAAACTATCAACTTAGTTCCTAAAAAGACTTAAGCATAAACTCAGGGCCTTCACTTAGGGCTTCAATTCTTTGCTGACCAACTTAATTGACACAAAAAAAAATGACTATTTACAATGGTATGTGACTTAAACAGACTTTATTTCACTAAATAGTGTTTTAGGAACCTGTCGTTTATAGGCCCCAAACCAATGGACTCTCCATTTAGTTCCTCTAGAAAATAAGTGTTTTTTCCACGATATGCATCGATTTTGAAAGGACCCATCCAAAGATTGTCAAACCTTTTGTGCTTTCCCTTATCTTCATTTCTCATGTCCCATTTCAACACCAAGTCCCCCAAATGAAACTCCTCCTTATTAGAGTGATTGTCAAAGGTTTTCTTCATCCTTTCTTGGTGGAGTTTTGATTGATTGTACACCTTCTCTCTCATCTGTTGTGTGTGGATAGACTGATTTATTATCCTTTGCATGTCATCTTGCTCGGTCTCCTCGTCTTGAAACAAATTTTTGAGTGGCAACCCTAGTGAGGTGGGGAAAATCGCATATGTGCCATATACAATCTAGAAAGGTGATGTCGATATGGAATTCTTAGTGGTAACACTATGTGCCCATAGCGCATAGATAAGATTTTTATGCAAGGCCTTCTTGTTGTCTTGTAGGAGTCTCTTGATGATCCTGGTCAGGATTTTATTCGATGATTCTGCTAACCCATTCCCTTGCGGGTAGTATGTTGTAGAACTCCCTAAGGTTGTATTGTAATCCTGATATAACTTCTCCATCTTCTTGGACTTGAATGCGGCAGCGTTATCTGTTATGATTTTGACAGGGTATCCAAATCTCGACAGGATGATTGTCTCCAAAAATTGGATGATGACTGCATCAATAGCCTTCTTCGTGGGGATCGCTTCTATCCATTTCATGAAGTAATCTATGGCAGTGAGTATCCATCTATGCTACACAAAGGATGGTGGATTTGTTTCCCCTATGAAATCCAAGCCCCACTACATGAAAGGTGCTTCAACTGAGATCAACTTTAGTGGCAGGGGCTATAGTTTTACTCTTTCGTCGAAAATCTAACACTCGTAGAAACCAGAAACTTCTTTGTATATGACAACAAAGATGGTAGGCCAATAGTAACCCACTCTTAGGATTTTGTGCGCGGTGGTTTTTCTGTAGTGGTCTCCTCCGCGGTCGCCTTTGTGAAAATCTTCGATAGCTCATTTCATGTCATTTTCCAACAAAAAATTTAGCAATATCCCTCTAGGATCTTTCCAGTATAGTAAACTATCCAGGATGCATAATTTAACTACTTTGAGCTTTAAAAATCCAGCCTTGGTATTGTTAGCACCCAAAAATGTCCCTTTTTCACTACATCTTTTTCCCATTCAACCTTCTCATTCATAATCTAAATGACTATTATAATGAGTACTAAGACCCTTTTTCCCAAGGTATGAACTATTCATCTCTCTTTTATATTTTCATTTACTTAGCATGTTTGATTGGTAACGTTCACATATTTTACCCATGAAATGATTTAAATAATGATCAAAATGCTTAGAACAACCCACTTCGAGAAACTAGCTACAGTTATAGCTATGCGCTAATCTTGGAAGTTGTTACATGACTGCTACAATGGATGCCACCAATCCTGGAAGCTGTTACATGACTACTGCAACAGAAGCCCATCAATCCTGGAAGTTGTTACAATAGATGCCACCAGCCCTGTTGTTATACTACTGTTGTAACACCTGCTGATTAGATATGTTGGCTCACGATGTTGATCAAGGAGAGTTATATATTTTGTAATAATGATATCAAATGAACATCTTGAGAATCAAGGATTCTCAAGAATTTTCTGTTTATGTTCTACTGAATGACTCTAACTTTAAATAGCAGAGCTTTTGTAATGAAAAGGGTTTTTTTTTTACTAGAGAAAGAAAGGTAACGCTTAGTTTACATAGTCATTTTTGGCAATTGAATGAAAGAGTGGATTGAATTCCTTTAGCAAACTGTAACCTATTTCTTTGAGCGGATTCACTAAGAAGGAAAGGGCCCACCTTCCTCACCGATTCCCCTATGTTTTTTAATTCTAGATTAGCTATTTTAAATCTGAATGATTTAATTGTTAGATATTTCTAGAATACAACTTTTGTTACAGTTTAGTTCCTTCTTGTTAGATGTGCATAAACTTGTCTCATGAGAATTAGAAGTCAATTGTTGAACATTGTTGGAGAACTACTTTCCCTTTTTCTGCATTAGGTCAAAATCATGTTTTCGAGAGATAAAAGTGTGAAGTAACTTCTTGCAATAAGTAGATTTACTTTCTGCAAATAGTATAGAACTTCTTCCTGCAAAAGTAAATTAGAAATTTAGATTAGAGTAGGCAATATAGGGTTCTTATACATTCATCAGTTTAGATTGCAAATATGATTTCAAATTTGTAGAACTCCAGTTGTATCAGCACAATTGTGTTAGTGATAATGTTTTTTTTTTTTAACTTCCCTACTACAATTAGATTAGAGATGCTTTCATAATCTAGCATAGACTGTGCACAATCATTCTGAAATAACAGACTTCCCTAGGTTGATAATTTATATTGAACACTTTGATTTTCTATTCAATTAGGCAATTAAAGTGCCCAACATTTTGGCACTGTTGTTGGGGAAGATAGTTATAGATTTTAGTGAGAACATTAGTTTTCTTTCTTATGAATGAATATTCTGCATGTATCACAAAACGTGAGAATGAATCCCCAAAAATACTAACCTTACAAGTACCAGAGGACGTGGAGGAAGAAATCCTAACATACTAGGAAGACAAACCATTGTTGATGAGATTATAGCCAGAGTAGATTCTTCTTCAGGATCCATTTTTCGCCCTACAAATCCTCCAAGAAGACGTGATCTAGAGTCAACAGAAATACCCCTTCTCAAAACATCATTCTCATCAAGGGCTGAAGCTGAAGTCGAAGCTGAAGATTTGTCACCAACAAATCAGCAAGCAACATTGGAGAACATTGAAGATCAAGGAAGTATAGCCTGGAACAGGGAAAATCTTGAAGAAGCTATTTATGAAATCAACGATTGAATAGTCGCTAAAGAAGAGTGGGATGTTGTTTGGAGAGAAAGAGCACATATGGAGAATCAAGGGGATAATGAAGAAGAGCTCTACCAAGAGAATCCACAGAACAACGAGGATCAGGTAAACAATGAAAATACTATCTCTTCCCTAGTTTTTTCTATTTCTGATGTTCCCATACGAGGGATGACTCCTATGAAAAACATACCTCTCTCATCTCTCCCAAATTTTCATGGATTATCTACTGAAGATCCGGATGATTTTCTGTTTGAATTTGACATTTTGTGTAGAAGCTATGACTACACTACCACTTTGCAGAAGCTTAAAATGTTTCCAGCTACACTAAAGGGTAATGTGTTAAGATGGTTCATGAGCCTTGGAGGAGAAAACATTTCAACATGGGTACAAATGAGGCAGTTTTTCCTGAAAAAATACCAAGACTACTATCGAACAAGGGAACGAAGAGAGGAACTATTCAAGATGTCACAGAAGGAGGATGAGACCCTTGAAGACTCTGTGGAGTGACTCCAATATAATATACAAAGGTCTAGACGTCCGGATGTGAGTAAGGAAATTCTGAAAACCATTTTGCTAAAAGTAGGTAGAGAAGATTGTTTAGATATGCTGAATATGCTTGGCAAAGGAGATATATCTAAGGAATCCTATGAGGACATTGTAGATCTCTACAAAAGATGTTCTCGAGGATCTACAAGGAATAAGTTAGCTACCAAGGATACCACTTTTTCAAGGGTAAAGAAACCAGCCAATGGAGGAGTAACAAGAGCAAAAATAGGTAATTTGTTAGAAAATTTCAAAACAGAGATGATTAACTCTTTTGCCTCAAAAATGGATACTTTGTAGGTCAAACAAAAACAATTAGAATCAGAGCAAGCATTGTGCATTTTCTGTCCAAAATGAAGAAAGAAACTTCCACCAAGGGAGTGCCCACTGAACAATGTCTAGGTATGCCTTATTTGTGAATTAGACCATGCTACTGACTAATGCCCTTCTCTACCAGGTGTAAAAGCATCAATGAAGGAAACTAATGAGGAAGAAGAGGTTGTCTATCTAATAAAAAAAAGAAGACAATGGAAGCCAAGAGGTCAAGGTATGAACTCTCAATTCTCTCTCCAACATTTAATTGTTGGAACAATCAGCTACCATATGGCCAGATGAATGCCCCCCCCCTCCAAATCAAATTCCACCCTCTTATCAGGATCCCAATGCATGGTTACCTATGCCCCAACAAAATAATCACTATGGGCAATGGAACCCATATGGGAGAGGCCCTCAACAACAACTCAGTTATCAAAGCCATCATCAACCAAACCCCTATCAACAATAGTTCCAACCCCCATACCAGCAACAACAACTGCAAGTTCCTCCCAATGCCTCACCAAAAAATCCTCCCTTACAACCTCAGATGCATGTGCAACCTAACCCAAACCCAAATAATAAGTTCGTTCAGAACATAGACGTACATAATGTGATAGCCTTATCTATTACTCCTATGCCTTGTGATGAAATAAAATTAAGATCAGGGAGAATAGTTGAGCCAATAATTGAAGATGTTCCATCTTCAGAATTAGATAAGGAATCAGGGGAGAGACCATCTAACGATACAGAAGAAATTGACCAACCTATTATAGAATCAGAAGACCCACCATTCCCTGAAAGACTGAAAATTACCAAGCCTATGGAATTACCATCTTTCAATCTCCTAGAAGAATTGCAAAATATGCATGTTAATATTCCACTACTGCAAGCAATAAGGGATGTCCCTATTTATGCCAAAACTGTGAGGGACCTCTGTATCAAAAAACCTGGACAAAAACCTAAAGATCCCCCCACAATGCATGTAGTGGGGGATCTTTCTGAGCTGATGTTTAGGAAAAACTCCACCTATTAAATATGGTGACCCAGGAAACCATACAATAACTGTTAAAATTGGATAGACATCTATTCCACATGTACTAGTTGAATTAGGGGTAGAAATTAACATCATGCCAATAGAAACTATGCAATTGTTGCAACTCAGAACACAAATCCAACCTACTCCTATTTTTCTAGAATTAGATGATCACTCTACCATCAGACCAGAAGGAGTAATCGATGATTTAGTCATTTCAGTGGACTCATGGGAGTATCCTGCTGATTTTGTCATTTTGCAACCCAAATCCTGTTTGGGAGGCCATCCTCTAATTCTGGGATGGCCATGGTTAGCTACAAATGATGCTTTCATTGGTTTCATATCTAGTTCCATGACCATCTTTGATGGTTATGTCACAAAAAAACTTACCCTGTATCCTCATGCTACACCTAGTGCAGAACTTGAAAATTCTCTATGGATGGACACTGAGGATGGAAGTGATCTACCTATGCTAACTATAGGAAGGGCCTTGAGTTTCAAAGACAAGATGGAGGATGAGTTAATCAACCACTTTATTTGTGACCCCTCTTCTGTTACATAGAACACGCACCACCGATTGATCAGAGTCTTTGACCCTATTGCCCAGGAGGAAATGAACTCGGAAATGTTGTCAGAAATCGCTGACAATCAAATTGATTCGACTGTAACAATAACCACTGTAACAATGAACACTGTAACAAAAAATGACAAAACAAAAACAATTGAATTATTTCTCAGAGTCAGTTCTAAGAGTGTCATTGTGGAAGTCGAACCTAGAAAAACCTTGAACATTAATCCCGATCTCTCCACTGCTGAAACTCGTCGATTGATGAAATTATTGACTAAACATAAAGAAGCATTTGCCTAGGATTACATGGATATGAAAGGAATTCTCTCTAAAATATGCACACACCATATATACATCAAAGAAGAATTCCAACCACAAAGGAGGATGAACCCAAACCTTAAAGAAATTGTTAAGGAAGAACTTCAAAAAATTCTGAACGTCGGATTGATCTATCCTATATTAGACAATGAGTGTGTATCACAATTGGTTATTGTGGCTAAAAAGAATGGTAAGTGGAGAGTGTGTGTGGACTATAGAGACCTGAATAAGGCCACACAGAAGGATCATTTCCCTCTGCCATTTATTGATCAGGTTTTAGACAACCGAGCCGGAAAAAAATTATTTTCGTTCCTAGATGGGTTCGGTGGCTATAACTAGATACAAATTGCCCCACAGGACCAAGATAAGACCACCTTTACCAGCCCTTGGGGTACATTTTCCTACAAGGTTCTCCCATTTGGCTTGTGTAATGCACCAGCCACTTTCCAGAGAGTTGTGATTGGTATTTTCTCTGATATGGTGAATGACTATATGGAAATATTCATGGATGACTTTACACCTTATGGTACTGATTTTTAAGATGCTTTGTCTAATATGGAAAAAGTGCTCAAAAGATGTAGACAGACTCATCTTTCTTTAAGTACATAAAAGTTCCATATGATGATGCACGAAGGGGTAGTGCTGGGACACTTCATCTCTTATGCAGGGATTCAGGTAGATCCAGCCAAAATCTAGGTACTTTTGGACATTCCAACTCCATCAACTCAGAAAGAGGTAAGAAGTTTTTTAGGGCATGCTAGGTATTATAGGAGATTCATTAAAAATTTCTCTAAACTTGCCTCTCCATTGTTTTTTCTACTAACAAAAGATGTTGACTTTCGTTGGATTGACAATTGTGAATTGTCTTTTGTAGATCTTAAACAAAAATTGTCCACAACTCCCATCTTGAGAGGGCCCAATTGGGCTCTACCTTTTCACATTTCTTCAGATGCCTCAGACACTGCAATTGGTGCAGTACTAGAGCAACAGGAGGACAAATAACCCTACGCTATCTACTATATCAACAAGAACATGGCTCCTGCTGAGTTAAATTACACAGTTACCGAAAGAGAATTCTTGGCAGTAGTTTATGCAATCAATAAATTAAAACATTATGTGATTGGTTATCCCACATTTATTCATACTGATCATACAACCATTAAATATCTAATGAATAAACCTATTACTAATTCCTGAGTGACAATATGGTTGTTACTACTGCAAGAATTTGACATCACTATAGTGGATAGACCAGGAAAAGAAAATGTGGTTGCTAATTTTCTCTCAAGATTACATATAAATGATTATAATTCACCTGTAGATGATTCCTTTCCTGATGAACATTCATTTGCAGTATCTGCTCACTCACCTTGGTATGCAGACATTGTTAATTATTCAGTTGCAGGGAAGGTACCTCCACATCTATCTCCTCGAGAAAGAAGGAAGATTATTCAAAAGAGTGCTAGGTATAGTTGGATAGGAGGATACCTCTTCTACATAGTCCTGGACCAACAAATCAGGAGATGTGTGAGGGATGATAAAGTTTATGATCTACTGAAAGCTTGCCATGATGGCCCTTGTGGGGGTCATTTTGCTGATAAAAGGACCGTGCATAAAATTTTAAGGATTGGCTATTTTTGGCCCAACATATTTCAAGATGCCAAGAAGTATCTCCAAGCTTGTGATAGTTTCCAACACATGGGTCAGCCAACTCATAGGGATGGGATGCCTCTCCAGTCTCAGGTAGTGTTAGATCCTTTTGAGAGATGGGCCATGGATTTTGTAGGACCCATTCACCCACCTTCCAATCAAAAAGTCTATATATTGGTCTATACAGATTACATGACCAAGTGGGTAGAGGAAAAAGAACTTATCAGAGCCTCAAAAGAAGTTGTCTTAGCATTCTTGTTTGAAGATATATTTGTTAGGTTTAGCATTCCAAGAGAATTGGTAACCGATGGCGGACCCCCTTTCACATCATATAAATTTGAAGCTCTACTCAGTAAATATCATGTTTTACATAGAATAGCTTCTCAATACCATCCACAAGGCAATGGCAAGGTGGAAAGCACCAACAAAGTCATCAAAGCCATTCTTACTAAAACAGTGAGAGAAAATCGTTAGGATTGTTTTGACAGATTGCATGAAGCTCTATGGGCTTACCGAACTACTTGGAGGAGCATAACTGGTTTTTCTCCTTACGAGATGGTATATGGAAGAAGCCCTTTTTCCCCATTGAATTCGAAATCAAAACCTTAAGAACTGCATCAACAGTCAACCTCGACTTGACTATGGAACAGAAAGCCAGACTGTAGTAGCTCAATGAGCTTGATGAAAAGCATTTGGACGCCATCCATCAAACCACAGTGATTCAACAACAAAGAACAAAATGGCATGACTGAGTCATCAAGAAGAAATTATTCTAGAAAGGAGGTTGGGCTCTATTGTATGATTCACTCTTTAAGGAATTTCAAGGTAATATGCATACACGATGGCTAGGGCCTTACGAGGTAGACACTATTTTTTCCAAATGGGACAGTCTAGTTGATTACTATTGATGGGTCCAATACACAGTTACATGCAAATGGTCATCGCTTGCATCTGTATCAATGTCCACTATCCAAGGTAGAATTCAAAACTATATGTACAGTTGATACAGGTTTTCAATTCTTAAACGGAAAGGAGCTTGCTCCTTCTCCTTCTGAACTTTAGGACTTCTTTTGCTCAGACCTTGTATATAAATAACCTCAGCAAAATTTGCATTTCTCTGTTTTTAGTTGAAATTTCTCTATTTTCTTTACTATGCTAATACAACTTTGAAAGGTATCAGGTGGTTATGTGTGTGCAGGTGGATTGATGAACAACAAGGTTGAGTATCATAAAACGAGTCAAACGATTAGTTCATTGAAGTTGAAAAACTTCCTAGAAACTGAGTAATATAGCATTCGGTCGATTTCTATACTGTTACACCCCTTTTTCTGATAAATTGGCCGATTTCCATGCTGTTACACTTTCTTCTGATAAATTGGTCGATTTCCATGTTATTACACCTACCTCCACCATTTTTGCTAAAGAACCTGTTGATACACTAATTGTTGTTATTCTTTCTTTCCACTTCACTCTTTCTTTTTCACATTTTTTTCGATGTTGCTACTCCAACCCTCCAATCTTTCCATGCCACAACACCACTGACTAGACAATACTGATGCTCTCTATCCGAAAGTGCTGCTTCATAATGACTTGACTTCACATCCGACGATTTCCAGTTGGCTAATGATCCAGATTTATGTAGGAACATAATGAAATACAAAAATACACATAAACACAGATATGCAGCGGAAATAAGACTTCATTTCATTAATAACAAATGACTAAAATATGCTTGCAGACAAAATGGAAATAAACTAGCTAGGGCGCTGGTAGCTTATCTCTGAGAAGAGATGTGGCCACTACTCGCATCCATGAGAAGATGATTACAATGAGGCTTTGAAGGGCCTTTTACAATAAATGGGAATGCGAAAAGTCCTAGACATCCAAAAACCTAACCCTGGGAGATGAAGCGCCAAAAGTCATG
>JASDQU010587138.1:12561-49349 GCA_032191745.1 Picea mariana | reverse complement strand
TCTCCGTTTTAGGCGTATGATAGCTCGTTGGAAAGATCTATCCGAGGCCTACAACGCTCGAGACAAAATAGTATCATTAGATAAAATTTTGAGACAGAAACATACCCCAAAAAACATTGTTTAGGGCCTCAAAATGGCCGCGGAAGTTCAGGACCCGAAAAAACTGTTAAAAATAGTAAACTGTGCGAAAACTGAAAAACTGAAAGAAGAAATGGTGGTGGTCCAAGTGGAATAGGTGGGTGGCCACCAATATCCACCTGGATCAGGTAACTACAGTAAGGACTTCGTCTCTACCCCAATTTTCATTTCTATCACGATCCTTCATCATGTCAACTATTCCGCGCAACTCAGATGGTGGTTGGATAGTGCGGTTAACTCCAATTACTCGTTATGTGCGGTAAGATATCATGTACGTGATTAATTCTATGTGTTAAAGTAATGAATATATAAAAGAATTATTTCCTATTTACTAACCGATTGTCATAAATCGATGCACCTAGATCCAATCCGCTTAGTTGGGGGGGGGGAAACGTAAATCTAGCTGTCCATTCCAAATTTTATACACACCTCCACCACCTATCCACCCACACTTATTTTTACTGAGACACTGTATTCTTTTTGCAAACCATGTTCGAGCTTGTTGCATCTCTGATTTAGGTGATAGTTTCTCCTCCTACATGCCTATTAGACTCTCAAGCAACATCATGGGAGGATCAGCTGTGAGATATGAACCTGTAGCTCTGGACAGTTTGTTGCTACACCTAGAGGCCTACCAAATATTTCTCCAGATCGGCTAGATATCGTATTTTAAAAAGTTGAAGGGGTTTAATCAGGATGAGGTATTGGAGTTTAGTCAAAATATTACCGAAGGGTATTCAATGGTGAATGGGGTAAGGATTCCAGTATCAAAAGAAAGAATTGTTTTTGTAATAGGGTTGCCAAGAACAAGAGACCGATGGTTTCATAGAAAAACACATCTTTTGGATGCACAGCAGGGTTTCCTCATCAACACTGAGCAAGTTTAGACCAAAAGCAGAGGTGCAAATGTCAATTCCTTACCAGATCCATGGGGGAAAGTCGTATAATTTCTTAAAAGGTACATTACCTACAAAGGTCGATACCAAGTTGTTTATTTTTCTGATTTCATCTTATTATCACATCTGCGACATCAGAAATTCATAAACATTCCTTATTTTATCCTCCATTCATTGCATAACATGGCTCATTTTGTAAAAAAATCCAAGAACCCCAAGAACTGTGTTTATAATCACAGACTCATCAGCCTATTAATTCACAGGGGTACGGGAATTTCCAATAACCTATTACCTGTTGTAGAAGACCAGCCACATTCTGTACATAAAGATATGATTGCACCAGTCCTTGAAAACACAGCCCATGGACCTTTTCCTGAGCCTCTACCCTCGGCTGTAACAACATTACAAACCCCTACTATTGTCATCTGTAAGATGACTTAGAAAAGCAACCGCATAACCCGAAGACATCCTAGCACCAGCCAGACAAGCCTCGACGAAATTGCATTGCAACAGCCTGTAGTTGTGGTCGAACAAACTGATGAACAACTAACCACTCGACCAATACATGCATCAAAATACTTGGCTGCAACACTTATCAATGAAAACCTACCCCCTGCCTCTTAAAAGAAAACCCCTGCTCCTATCTCTGGATCACCGAGAAAGGAAACAAGGTTAGCACAGTCCATTGTGACACCTATCATTGACAACGTACCCTCTGTCTCTGGAAAGAACGCCCCTACTCCTATCTCTAGATCACCAAGAAAGAGAACAAGGTCAGGACGTTCCACTGTAACATCAAGTCCACTTATCTCCTCTGTTGTTGCACCGACATTCACATAGAACCCTCTTATTGCTGGAACAACAGATCAAGCGCCTACTATCATTACCAGTGCATCTTCTCAGAAATGAAAACGTGCATTCAAGGGAAAAACTCGGAGATCCCTTGACCAAATTAGATCAATAGAAAATCAGAGCCCTCTGGCTACTGTGATAGAGAATTCTACAAAGGTACAAATACCAGGTTTTACTTTATGCACAGAACTTCAGGAAACTATTCTCTCCTTTCAAAATGAATGTACTCAAATTGTAGTAGAATCATCAGCTCCGCCTGATGATTTTGCGCATCACACATCCATTGACAATGTCCAGATCATCGCAGACCCCAGTATACCATAATATCCTCCTTGTGTGGTTGAGGAACAACGCCTCGTTCCTCCTCCATTAACGAAGAAGAAAACCCCTGCTTTCATTTCTATTTTACCCAGGAGAAGAACCAGGTCCACCAGGTCTGCCAAAGCTGCAATTGGATGGCAAGATGTGGAACAGGATATTCCTATTCTTCATCCACTATCCTCTATGGTTGATGTAGGGATGGTTCCACACGAACCAAATGTTCATGTCGAGACTGTTCCACAAGAACTAGTCCTGACAGACATAGCTGTTACATAAGAACCAACTGTCCAGGTCAATACTGTTACACTAAAACCAGCTGCTCCATAGAGGATTGTCCCACTAGAGCTAGTAACACAAGAACCAACTATCCATGTCGAGACTATTCCATAAGAACCAGTCCTGACAGATACAACTGTTACAGAAGAACCAGCTACACAGCATGCTAAGGATGTGCCACTTTCCCAATTGTTTTCCCAAATAGAGAGAAAGATCAAGAATACAGAAAATTCCAGAATCGTTGTACTAATAACAAAGAATGATAACCTCAAAGCAGAGTTAAATACCCTGAAATGAGAGGTGGAGGCTTCCCAATAAAAGAATCCAGAAGGGATAACCTTGGACATCTTAGCACTGACAAAAATTGTTATGGACAGAAACAAAGAACTCATGTGCTTTGAGTGCGGAAACATTTACTTTGAGGCAGGATATGAGGTAGTCAAAGTTCCAGTCGCTAAAGGACCGGCAACTGTCTCAGTCAAGACTGAACATGAACTTACTGCTACACAAAAATCAGTAAAACAGAGGAGATCTCAACGTCATAAAACAAATGCTGGTATACCAGAAGCTTGCAAACAAGAGCCTCTCAAACAAGAACCTCTATTTCCTTCACGAGTTGTTACTCAAGCAACTCAAACTGATTCTGTTCTCAAAGATAAAGAAACTCAAGCAGATTGTTGACACAACAGATTTTCTTTTGGGCACAACATTTTTCTATACCGACAATTAGAAATTTCTCTTAGCAATTTTGCACTAGAGGAGACAATTATCTACTTCAGCTACAAAGTAAGGTTTGAATGTGTTTTTCACGAGGACATGCAATGTCTTCAGTTGGGGGGCATGTTAGGACCCAGAAATATCCCTTTTTCACTACATCTTTTGCCCATTCAACCTTCTCATTCCTAAGCTAAATGACTATTATAATGAGTACTAAGACCCTTTTTCCCAAGGTATGAACTATTCATCTCACTTTTATATTTTCATTTACCTAGCATTTTTTATTGGTAACGTTCACATATTTTACCCATGAAATGATTTAACTAATGACCAAAATGCTTAGAACATCCCACTTCAAGAAAATCATTGTTGTTATAGCTATGCGCCAATCTTGGAAGTTGTTACATGACTGTTGCAACGGATGCCACCAATCCTAGAAGCTGTTACACGACTATTGCAACATAAGCCTTCCAATCTTGGAAGCTGTTACAACAGACGCCACCAGTCCTGTTGTTATACGACTACTACAACACCTGCTGATTAGATATGCTGGCTCATGATGTTGATCAACGAGAGTTCTATATTTTGTATTAATGATATCAAACAAATAGCTTGAGAATTGGGGATTTTCAAGACTGTTTTGTTTATGTTCTAATGAATGACTCTGACTTTAAATAGCAGAGCTTTTGTAATGAAAAGTTTTTTTTTTTACTGGAGAAAGAAAGATAACTCTTATTGTACACATAAATTTTTAGCAATTGAATGAAAGAGTGGATTGAGTTCTTTTAGAATAATGTAACCCATTTCTCTGAGCAGATTTAGTGAGAAGGAAAGGGCCTACCTTCCTCACCGATTCCCCTCTGTTTTTAAATTCTAGATTAGTTGTTTTAAATGCGAATGATTTAACTGTTAGACATTTCTAGAATACAACTGTTTTTACAGTTTAGTTCCTTCTTGTTAGATGCGCATAAACTTATCTCATGAGAATTAGAAGTTGATTGTTGAACATTGTTGGATAAATTCTTTCCCTTTTTTCTGCATTAGGTTAAAATATTGTTTCTGAGAAATAAAAGTGTGAAGTACCTTCTTGCAATAAGTAGATTTCCTTTCTGCAAATAGTATAGAACTTCTTCCTACAAAAGTAAATTAGAAAGTTAGATTAGAGTAGGCAATCCAGGGTTCTTATACATTCATCAATTTAGATTGCAATTATGATTTCAAATCTGTAGAACTCTAGCTGTATCAGCACAACTATGTTAGTGATAATGTTTGTTTTTTTTAACTTCTCTACTACAATTAGATTAGAGATGCTTTCATAATCTAGCATAGAATGTGCACAATTATCTTGAAATAACAGACTTCCCTGGGTTGACAATTTATATTGAACACTTTGATTTTCTATTCAATTAGGCCATTAAAGTGCCCAACAGGTATTACTTAAACCCGAAGGGGCTTTCATATTTCTTAGCACATAGATGATGTCTATATACCACGGTGAATTAAAGAACTCTTGAGAGACCTCCGCAGTTGTTTCTTCTTGAGGATTTTTTGATAGATCGATGATGAAGTTGATCCCCAAAACGTCACAGTCTGACTGCACCATCAACATTGCGAGGCCCTGCCCCTTGTTCAACTTTGTGGGATTGATTTTGAGGTCATATTCCAGCATGGATGTTATCCACTTACCTCTCCTTCCCTCTGGGTTATTCTAAGTCAATATATCCTTGATTGAACTACTAGGAACGTAAGTGATAACATGGGAGTGTAATATGTATGTTTTGAACTCCTTTAGGGCCTTCACTAAGACATATGCTTGTTTCTCCATAATGTCGTACCTTACTGGAGAATCCCTCAATGTTCAACTGAAATAGGATATGGGCTTCTCGAAGTTCTGCTCGTCTTTCTATAACAACACACCGACAATTGTATGCTCCAAGGTGAATGAAAATAGGATAAAATATTTCGTGAAGTCTGGACTGGCTAGCATAGGAGCTCTAGTCAGCGCCACCTTGATATCTTCAAATTAATTCTTGGCTTCTAGGTTCCAATTGATATCATTCCCCTTTCTGAGCATGCAGGGGATGTGTTTTATAATCTCCACCAAGTTCAAGATGAATCTTCTCAAGAAGTTTACTTTTCCCATGAAGGATTGCACTTCCTTCTTACTGTGCGAAGTGCCAATTTTTAGGATTCATTCAAATCTGCTGGGATCTATATTAATTCCCTCTTTCGAGATAATGTGCCCCCAAAAATTCCCTTCTTCCATCCCTAAATGTGATTTCTTCGGATTTAGTGAAATGTCGAATTTCCTTTAATTCTGGAAAACCTTTTTCACATTCCTGAGGTGTTGTTTGTCGGAGTCGGAGTATATTGTGATGTCATCCATATAGATCACAATAAAATTGTCCTTTTCATCAACAAACATGATGTCCATTTCCCTCTGGAAGGTAGCTCTGACATTCATCAGGCCGAAAGGCATCTTGGCATACATGAATGTCCCCCATGGTGTCGTAAAAGAAGTCTTTTCCCTGTCGTCCAGGTGTATGAAGATCTCATTGTAATCCGAAAAACTATCCAGCATGGACATCTTCTGGGACCCCACCACCTTTTGCAGAATATGGTCCATTTTAGGGAGTGGGTAGTGGTCCTTGAGGGACACTTTGTTCAAGTTTCTAAAAGCCACACACAATCTTATTTCGTCGCTCTTTTTTCTTACAAGCACCAAGTTGGCCAGCCATTTCAAAAACCTTAAAGAAACAATAATTTTAGCTTCAAAGTGTTTTTTTACCTCCTTTTCGATTAGCGGAAGTAGTAGGGGATTTATCCATCTTAGATTCTATTTGAAATACCTTCGGTATTCTTTTAGAGGAATGACGTGCTAGATAACTGTGTTGTCGTAAACCTTCAAATCGTCATAACTCCTAGACAAAACATGTGGGAAATCCTTCATGAGCTTGATATAGTCTTGTTTGACCTCTGGACTGAGTGTTTTCGACAATTTGATTATTTTCGGGTTCTCCTCAGTCTCAATGTTGCAGTCTTTGACATCCTCATCATTTGCGGTCATCTTGGTATTTCTAGCCACGTTGGTTTCATCAAACAACTTTTTCAACAGAACTAGCCTCTTTGGGATGATGTTGTTCTTAATTTGCACTATGTCCCTTCCTTCTATTTGGTTCTGGAAAGGGTCTTCATCACTTCGTGCATCCACGCTCTTATTTTAGTTGTAGAAACAATCGTCATCAATGTTTATATTAGTGAACTCGTTACTCATTCGAAGAAATCTCTCCGCCTATTTGTCATCCTCAAACACCTACCAATGTTTGATGTTATCATCCACTTCCAACTTGTGTTTGACTTCTATCTTGTATTTTCTGTTTGGGAAGATAGGAATTTTGAAAATCGAGGGTAAGGTGGCCAATGCATCGATGGTTTGATTATTTCCCCTCGGGATTGACGATAGCTAATACTCTGAGAATTATTGGAGGAGTTCCAACACTAAGTTTCTATAAGCTCTCAGCCTGGGGTGTTTTGATTGAAACGTTCCTTTCACCTAGTTTATAACCAGCTCAAAGTCTCTACGCACTGTTATCCTCTTTTCACCTAATTCATTCAACACCTTCAGGCCCAAAATTAGTGCCTCATACTCGGCCATGTTGTTTGTAAATTCGAACGTGAGCTTGTATGAGCAAATCTTTTTTCCCACCTCGAGGGGGATTATCCATACGTCAACACCTGCTCCTTCCTTACTAATAGTGCCATTGAAACTCATGTTCCATATCTCATTTTCCATGAAATTATTTGGGTCAACACACTCTGTTTCTTGTCACGCAGTTTCCTCATCGGCTGTTATGATGGTTGTCGGCTCCTCCTCTTCAAAGCTTAGATCATTGTAGAATATAGAGGAACCAACCTCAATATTGACGAAGTATATAGGATGGTTATTTGGCTATGTCTTGCTTCTTACCATGTAATTCAACAATACTTCTTCATACAACCATCTATCCTGGACAAAGATAGGAATGGTGGCATATGACATGTCCATTTGCAAGGTCCCTTTTAACTTCATAGCCCACAACCTAGACAACAACATGCCAAAATTAGGGGGTATGTCCACCAAGACCACGTCCATAACCATGTTCTTAGAAGGAATTTGGGCCAATTACATTACCAGGTCCTTGATGAGACCCAAGAACTTGACTTTCATCGAATCAAAAGAGAAAATGTCCTTGGGCTTGGTGATGTCCAAACCTAATTCGTCCATGATCACCTTTGGCATGAGGTTGTGCGATGCACCCAAATCCAACATGGTGTTATGCAGGGTCAAGTCATGAACCTTTAGAATGATGTAGAATGAAGGGACATCCTCAGTATCACTTGTGTCTTCAACACGTAGACCAAACAAAATATCACGATGATCATCTTGGACATTCAAAGTATCGGGGGTCCCTCCCATTTTCAACATTTTAATAATTTTTTCTCAATATTCACCCTTTCTAATAAGTTCATTAAAAGGGACATAGATTTTGATCTTTTCCATTTCATGCTCAAAGTTAAAGGGAGGGCATACCTTCTCTACCTCTTTTCCACCTGCTTCCCGGCTTGTTTCCATCATTTTCCTCTATGCCTCCTCCTTTGAATTTGCTTTTTTAGTTACATCCTTGGTCGGGTTGTCTGGCCCCAGTTGGCTTGTGAAAGGGGTGTCTGCCAGAGATTTCCTTATGGGATTTTTCTATTGAGGTTCAGTATGAACCTCTTTGTTCCTAAGGTTATATATCTTCTAAAACTACATGATGGTGTTCTGATAACCTTTCACGAACTCTTTCATTTCCCAGGACAATGCATCATCTGTTTCCCAAAACAATGCATCATCTGTATCCAACATAAAATCGTCATTTTTTCTCATGTACCGATCATTTTATCCCTTTGTTAAGAACACATGTGTGTTCCTGTCATCGCAACAATGCATTTAGTCTTCAAACATTTGATCGAAATCCTCGTTTGCATAATTGTTTTGGAACAAAATCCTTGTCTATTGGTTGCCCTGGTCTCTCTGCTCCCTCTGTCGAATCTAAGGAACTTGACCCCTTCTGAGGTTATGATTCATGGGTTGAGGGTCATCCTATTCTAGGGCAGGGGGTCTATTTTCCACAGACATTTTTTCCATTAGTTTCTCCATGATCCTCATCATTAAGTCGATTTTTTTGTCTATGGACATCGATGTCGATGGCTATGCATCCCCTTGGGGTTTCTTGTCACCTCTGTTGAATCTTTGTTTGATATTCCCCGATGCCATCATGTTTACCTTGCCTTCGATTGCATCGCTCATTATTTTGTCCATATTTTTTGATCTTATTTCTCTCAACAGCAGGGTGAAATTGTTGTCAAAAGAGTCTTCATATCGTAGTTGTGCAACCCCAGGGGGTGGCTGGAATTCTGCAGTGATTGAGTTACAAACCCTCATGAAACGGGTTGATAATTCTTAAACTATTTCCTCCGGTGCCCTCTTCATATTATTATACTACATCAACAACTGCAAGGGGTTTTTCTTGTCTTCCCATATGGTAAGGAAGGACGTTTGGAATGCAACGGAGTCTCAAATACTTGTTTCTCGAAGGGATTTGAACCACTTCTGCATCTCCCCTGAAAAACTCTGTGTGAACAACCTCATTTTCATGTCTACATAGTCTACCTCTTCTAGGTTGATGAAATCATTGAACCAATCCTAATGATTTTGGGATGAAACGTTCCCTTCATCACCGTAGAGCTTAATCCTCTGACTATAATTTTGGGGCAAATCATACAGTTGGGCTGGAAGAACGAGGGGGAAGAATCTGGAGGCCATGGCTCTAGGAGGGTTGGGGGATATTATTAGAAACTAGGGCTTGGAATATCTTCTGGTTGAAAAATATCTCGTCCAAGATGGTTTATGACTTAGACCTTAATAAGGTTTGTTCAAATAATGCATCAAACTCAAGGTCCTCGACGCTATGTGCGTCTTCTTTGGGTAAGGACAAATTTATTTCTAGGTAATAGAATGGGTCCGGTGCTTGCTCTTTATTCCTACACATAATTTTCTCTGGGTCGTACACAGGATCTACAAGGTTTGGATCAAGCTTTGCTCTAGTATAGATCATCCTAGGAGCTAGGGTTCCTAAACTGCGTTACTTGGTGCTACTGGTATTTTTGACTGTAGTCCCCAGGGTAAAGGTTTCAAGAAAAATATATTTTTGTCCCTCTGTTACCCTCAAGGGCCAAAACTATAACTTTAGTCATTCTCCCAGGGAAAATTTATTCAATTTCGTCCCTGGCAACAACGCCAAAATGATATCTCTCTGTAAACTTTGTTCGGCTAAGAAACGAATAACAAAGGAAACCTACAAACCAAATTTGAGATCAAAAGCTAGCCTTTCTGATCTGGAGAGGGATCTCTCGAGAGATTTTGTCTTGGTACAAGATATGACTTTGGGCTATCGGCTAGATTTAACACCTTTGAAATAACAAGTTTTGGTTATATTGGTGCAAGAGAGTAAGACCTTGGGCTATGGAATCGGTTCGAGAAAATGATACAAATAAATGACTTGGTGACTGAAATTGAGAGGATAAATGCTAAGCGAGAAATAGTCTTCAGTGCAAAATCGTTGTGTGAGGTGGTGGGGAAAACACACAAAGAAACTTAGAGCACCACTGAGGATGAATTAAGAGTTAACTTATGGGAAAATGGTTTGTCTAAATGGCGTGAATCCCGAGTGAGAAAATATGTTCCTATTTAGACATAAATAAATATGAATAAATAATATTGGAAGTACGTTTGCAAAGAAGGGAAACAACACATCTGACTACTACAATTATAATCTTTTCATCAAGATTCAGGACTTTTGCATTAAATTTCGATCGAGCTCGATCGAGCTCCAACTACATTCAATAGACACTGTCTACACTAGTTTGCCAACAAACCTAGCTTACATAAAAAATATCAAATATATAGGCAAGGGTGCCTCTTGGGCTATCCTTCTCTAAATCTACTATCTCTAAAATTTAGGAAATTGACTACTCTGCGCTGGATGACTCTTCGCATGATGCCTTTCCAAAAGTAGAAAACAACTGCATCTGGCTGCATCACGACTACTTATATTCTTCCACAAGGATTCAGTTACTAGCGAGGTCTCGTTATGGGAAGAATGATGTGTCAATTCTTTCCTTCGACAAAAATTCTGAACGATCAAATATTCTTCCAGGGTACCACTATCTACTGTAATGACTTTGATTTATGTCGTGTGCTCTTTTACTGGGGAGTGTACATGGAAAGTGGCTGCTAACTATCATGGCTGTTACCAAAATGAAAAAATGTCCAAGGACTATGTCTCCAAAATTTTCAAGATCTTCTCTATGTTTGAGGATACAAGAATGGACTCAATTAATCATGTTTCTTCTATGCGCTAGAAAGAGTTGTGCGAGATTTTTCCTCGGCCACTTCACATTCTCTGAAATGCTTCACATTTCTTTCTTCTGACAGCCCCCTTGTTTCGCGCAATTGTACAATTGTATATTGTGCCTCTCAGAGATGTCTCTTGAGCCACGCCACGTTTCCTTCATGGATTTGCAATGTTGACACTTCAAGGGTATTTTCTACTAGCTTCGGTCTCAGTTCCCTATTTTCCTAGTAAAGTTCGACGATGGATCTTTGCACCTGTTTCAGCGACTGAGATAGCTCTCGAGCATTAGTTCCCATATCATGTATCCTCCTCATTCTACTCCCTCTCTCTCTTCTTTTACCTTCGACAGGTTCCAACAGAATAACACGCATAAGTAATTCTTCGGTAGCCGATCTTGCGCGCGGCTTGTTTGGGACTCAGATTTCCCCAACTTCCTTGTTCTTCGTTGGCCTACCCCTTCTCTGGGGTATCTTATGTCGGGGAGACAAGGATTATAACGTCCTTCCTTCCTACGCAAATTCTCCCCCTCTTGTCTCCACATGGTGTGATATCATCATTTCCAAGAGCAGAGGAAAAAATCCCTTTAGATCCCTGGGGATGCCTGCTATGAGAAAGAATGAATCTCAGTCGCTTTGGGGATTAGGCCTATTGCTCCTACCACAATGCGTGCCCTTTATTATTTTTTGGGAGGTTTCCATGGTGCAAACCGTATTTGTCATACACACGGTGGATCTTACAAGGACCAAGGAGAAAAACTTGATCAATCTAGGCTTGCGAGAAAAGATCACAAACAGTGCATAAACCTGATTCGCAAATAGAATGTGTTTAGAGCATCTAGAATTTATAACAGAGAAGGTGGGAGGAGGAATTATTCCAAGGAACATTGAATTCATGGCAACTGGATGTTTCGAAATGAACTGTACATTTTCGATAGCATATTTGCGTAGGTAAAGTACAACTAATAAAGGTTGCAGGGCATACGTGATACGAACGCTGTGATTTTTCATCTTCTCGGCCTTCATAATGAGTTGATAATGGTTACAGCACTTGCCGATGCAACTTCTATTAACAACTTTCCTTGACCTAGGGCACGTAGAGACTCTCTTTTTGATAGGACCCGACTCTCTGGGAATAAAATCATACTTTTACACATGTTTTGACTCTGACATCCCTTCTTGACTCCAAGGGACAACCAGAAACTTGCTGACTTCGACCCTTTTGTTCTTAAGATCCTCACCTCACATTCCTTGACACACAAGCCATGATTCGAATAATACTGACTCTAACTGAAGGAAAATTTGTGGCATTAACAGATTCATAGCACTGGCTTGGGGGTGACACTGTTTTTGAGATTTGGAGCAGTAGTGTCTATGATTGGGTGGAACGTCCTTGGTCTGCAGCCAGTTGGTGTCTTCTTTTATAAAGATAAGTTCTCTCTGTTATGGTATTATTTATTTGTATATGAATGTATTTCGCTGTGTATTTATTTATTGTTTAATTGAATCTTTATAATATGCATGCTTGTTGTTTATTGATGTGCATGTCATTAGATATTTTCTTTTATGCGTCCTTATTAATTTAAAAGGGTATCGATAAGAGAAATAAGTCCAAGGGTGGGCTTGAAGGTAGTGTACCTCAGCCTGTGGGTGGTGGGGTGTGTTACAAATGTTTTCAAATCTTCTACTATGTTGTAGTCTAGCTTGGGAAATTATCATGTATGGATTTTTAGAGGATTTCTTTGGGAGACAACAAATTCCTTCATGTGATCATACATTTGCTTTCCTCTCGAAGTGTGGGAAATGGTAAGGTTGTTTGAGACCGGCTGACCTCTACTTTGTGTTTGCACAACCAAGACCTATGTGGGTGGTTCTTGAACCTCAAATAGATCATTAGAAGGCATCGATAGGTTAGGGTCCCATAGTAGCATGGTTGTTTCTTCTAGTGGGTTGACGTCTTCCTGATCAACAATATTTGTAGTTGAGCGGATTGATTTTCGGGTAAGGGACACTTCATCTAGGAACTGGTTGGCCATAAAATTCAAGACCTACACCCATTGTGGATAGTCTCTTTCAAAATGTTTCTATTGGTTTTAGGTACAAAAAGAGTCGGATGCCACATTTCCCAGGTCAATGTTTAAGTTGGATGGGGGAGGTTCAATTTCTTTAAACGATGAATTTCTTTTAAAAAAGGGTTTATAGGTCCTTTGACCTGGGTTTCCTTCACTTGCACTTATTTTCATGTCTACAATTTTATTTGACAATTTCTTAATCATTCGTTGTAGGTATTCTATGTCTCCACTTCCTTTTTCAGGACCTTGTTCTATTTGTTTCCCTAGGGGTTTGGTCAACAAGAGTCCTCTCCTGGGCAGAGGTTGAGATTCCTTCTTAACTAATGATACCTCACATTCTTTACATCCCTTCATTTGGAATTCTCTTGTTTTGGATTTCTTGAAATTATCATCTTGTTTTGGCATCCCTTTTTACAAACATGGAAATGGAAGTAGAGAGAGCATTAACGTATACTTCGATTTGCAACTCCTGAGTGGGTTTAGTTGAGGGTTCAAATTTTTTTAGGATAGTGGTGAATCATTGATTGAAGTATTTTACCTTATCCTTTGAACTCATGGTGGCAGTGAACAACTCAACCAACAAATCTCCTGTAGTGGTTTCTTCTGCAAATTTGTCTAAAAACTCCTTTTGAAACTTCGTCCAACTAGTTATGGACCCTATAGGCAAGTTAAAATACCACGTGGAGTTCAAATTCTCAAAAGTATAGGTAAAAAGATTGCATAATACGTCTTCATGTTAGACATTCATCCATCTAATATCTTGTATGGATTTTTTGATATGGTCTTCAGGAAATCCTGAAGTTTCAGGGTCAAATTTAGGGAGTAACTTTTCTAGATGTTGGGGAAGGTTATGTACTCATCTGGGGATTTCCAGAGAATCTATGTCCAAACAAGGTTGATTATTATGAGGTGGGTTCCCCCTGTCTTCATTATGATCATTTTTATCTTCCATGTTGTCTGACTGCGAAACTAAGCGTTCTGAGTTAAACCCATCTTCGTCAAATTCAAAATCATCGGGCTTAGAACAATTACCAACTGGTGTCTCAAGGATTATATTGAGGGGATGTTCGATATCAGTGAGGGAGAAATATATCATGTCTTATACTCTATGGAAAAAAACCTGGTTTGGGGTGTCAACCACTGGTCTTCTTACTTGTTTTCTACGACGAAGTAACATAGCTAAGCGTAGTGCGCCAATTTGTCAAGCGTAATATCTTGTGATTCTTCTGAACTGGTTCAACTCCTCATGGGGAAGAGCAAAAGATATTTCACGGAATACATTTTCTTCCTCTTGATGGGGTGAGTTACTCATTTCAGGAGTACTCAGTGCATGTGGGATATCTTGAGAATGACTATCCATACATGTGGGATGTTTTGAATCTACAGGCTGTGTGAAATATTATATGAAAAATATTGTCAGCCATTCATTCTTTAGTGATGCATACCCCCAACCCTCTATCGGCCCTCGGGTCAAGGTTCACTACAGGATCATTCTAATTACTTCCCTTGAGTTGGATTGACTATTCGATTCCTCTTCGGGGAATCCCACGCACATAAAATGGTGCTTCTCCACAGGTCCTTATGAATTGAGCCCACACGATCAAACATGAAGCATCAAATTCCAATCTCCCCCTGACCAAACAATGTGGTCATATTTCTCACGATATCGGAACTTCGAAGTTCGTGACTTCACGATTTCTCCTTCCAAGTCTCTCAACTCTTCGTCTTCAGAATTCACGATACTCGAAGTGCTAATATGGGTATGGCTCCTCCCCTTTTCAGCACCCTCCGCACGTGACCATCGTCTAGGCTTAACACTAGCACCTCTCACTACTCGCCGCTTCGCGAGTTTCACTGTCGAGCTCCCGTGCTCTCATTCCACGAATCCCCGAAATGCGAGAAGTCAATGGAGTGTTGACTCCTTTCACTAGGTGACATGGGTCCGCCTGTCTATCACCCGGGCCCACCTTGTGGTTCTGCCACATGTCTCTCATGCCTAGCTACGACACTTCGCAACTTCGCTCCCCAAGCATTTCCTCCTTTGTATCCCGACACCCAAAGTTTCGAGATCCCGAACTCCTCGTTACTACCTCTTGCAACTCGCGACTTTGGGAATTTCGGGACAAAAGTCTCGACTCTCCAATTGTCGAAACCTGAAATGTCGATCCATCGAAATGATTGATGACGTCCTTTCCCCATACTTATATCGTGTCTCGCAATTTCAGGAATCCCAAAACAGATATCTCGAGCTCCTATCCTCCGAAATGATGAAATGACGAATTCTGACTCGTTATTAATGTTGGCCCCACAACGGAACTTCTTGCCCTATTGGGACTTCGCACTTCACTATTTTGTGAATCTTGGTGCAAGGTTTTTGGTCCTTCAACTCGCGAATCCCTGAAGTGAGAATTTACGAGTGATCCAACGACTCCTGTCGACTTGGATCCTATGGTCCAATATCTCCTGAGCTTGCACTTGCAGAATACTTGTCGCAACTTCCCTTCTCCTTTGCAAGATATGATGGCTCTTGAAATTTCACAAATTCTCCATGGAGAATTCCAACCGTCCAATTCCTCCTTGACAACTCCTACGAAATGAACAAGGTATTCCTTCACAGAACTTGTCCACCTACAAAACAACTTTGCTACACCTCCTTCCAACACTTCAAGGCACTAGCCCTCTTGAGCCTTTCTTTGACAACTTCAAAGAATCTATCTCTCCTGATCTTGCTTGAAAATCCTCAAGTACTCTGGGGATAACTCTTGCACACACCCCTTGTGGCACTTCTTGAAATACGCTCTAGTATTTGAACCTCTTCAACTCTGTGCACTCCTTGCAATAACAACATTTCAACAACTCCCTCAAGTTGTAAGCTCTGAGACTCTACTCATCTTGCACACACCTTGCATGGCTCTTGTTCTTAACTTGCACTTCCACGAGAATGAGAACAATGTTATCCCTCCTGAGCTTTCAGAGGTAAAAACTATGAACCCTTGTCAATGCACTCCTTGCGGACAAACTCCACTGCACTCCTTGCAGGAATTTTACTCACTCAGGTTGAGAAACAATTGAAACTCATTCCTTACTCTCTCTCTCAGATTTCAAACATTCAACAAGAAATCATTCATACATAACATAACAGCAAATTCATAACGGAAAGAGTAAAGTAGCTATAAGCATAGCATTCAACATACATACACAGAGAATATTACAACACCATAAGTCTGAATCAAAGCTTCATGTATTAATTCAGGACTTCTGTACATGGGTGTTTTCAAATATAGTTCTCTGCTTCTTCTCCTCTCTGTGCTCTATGCTCGATTGATCATGCTAATGTTACAATGATACAAGATGAGGGTGTCTATATCTCGTTTCCCTCCTACTCTCTTAAACTATCAAATCTAAGAATTTAGAGCTACCTACTTACATTAACTGCAAATAAATGCCTCTATCTACTACAGATGAGAGTGGATCGCTCAAGATCTGTTTACAAGTTGAAGGTTCACCCTTTCTTAACTATTTCACTTATGTTTGGTGTATCAAACTTCAAAATATTTAAAACAATTCATCATGTGATAAAATGTGTTTGCGTTTGTCCCATGCTCACTTGTTGTTGGCAATGCTCATGCATCATATTCCCTCGCTTGAAAATTTTCATGGGCTCCTGTCCATGAGCTCTTGCATGGTTTTCCCATGCTTTGGAATCTCTGCTTCATTTTCCCAGCTGGCATCTTCAACTGGATGTCCCTTCCACTTGATCAAGTATTCAAAATATTCTTTTCTCCTGGTCCTCTTACTGACTCTCTTGTCCAGTATTCTCTCCATCTATGGCTTCTCTGCTACAGGCATTTGTTTAGCCCACTAAAATTCTAGTTTTTCACTACCTACTTCTACTTCTTTAGCTTTATAAGGGTACAAATCTGAGATGTTGAATATCAGAGAAATTTTGATCCCATCGGGTAATTTGATCTCATAAGCATTTGTCCCAAATTTTCTTATGATCTGGCACGGTCCAATTTTCTTCAATTTCAATTTATTATATGTCCCTCTTGGGAACCTTTCCTTTCTCAAGTGTGCAAGAATCAAATCACCAACTTCGAACTGAATTTGTCACATGTTTTGATCTATTCTTCGCTTATACTCTTGGCTCAAGTTCTGCAATCGCTCCTTCACTTGACTGTGAATCTCCCTCATTGCCTCGGCAAAATCTTCTGCACTAGCACTCCTAGTTGCATTTTGTTCTGAATCCCTCAATTTAGAAACTCCCCTTGGTTGCATGCCATAAACAATTTGAAATGGACTCTACCCCATGATTTTGTTGATTGAATCATTATAAGCAAATTCTGCCTGTGGCAAAATATTGTCCCACTGACTATGATGTTCAGTCACCAAACTTCTCAGCAAGTCTCCCAAACTTCTGTTCACAACTTCTGTCTATCCATCCATCTGAGGATAATAAGATGAACTGAACGAAAAGTTCATTCCCATCTTTTTCCATAAGGTTCTCCAGAAGTGTCCCACAAACTTGGTGTCTCGATCCAAACTTATGCTCCTAGGTAAGCCATGAAGTCGAATGACTTCTTTGAAAAACAAATTCACAATGTGAGTTGCGTCACTGGTTTTCTGACACGGTACAAAGTGTGCCATCTTAGAAAATCTATCCACTACTACCAATATCGAGTCGAACCCTCTTTGTGTTCTCGGCGGCCCCAATATGAAATCCATGCTTACTGCATCCCATGGCCTCTCAGGTATGGGTAACGGTTGATATAAGCCTGCATTCTTCCTCTTTCCATTTGAATGCTAACAAATTCTACATATGTCCATGAATATTTTGACGTCTTCTCTCATTCCTGGCCAAAAATATGACTCATTTAACTTTGAGAACATCTTATCATGATTGAAATGTCCAGCCAATCCTCCACTGTGTTTCTCCTTCAACAAATTCTCTCTCATGGAGCATTTTGGAATACAAAGTTGATTACCCTTAAACAGTAATCCTTCCTGGATCATGTATTCTGTCCATTGACTTCTATCCCTGAGAACTGGATTCTTAGCTGCTTCATATGCCTCCTTAAAATCTAGATCATCCTTGTACATATCTGTGAGGTTATCAAAACCCAAAGTTTTGACTCTGAACTCCTGCAATAGCAAACACTTCCTGCTCAAAGCATCAACAACTTTGTTAGCAGTTCCAGAAATATGCTTAGTTACAAAAGTAAAGTTTTGCATGTATTCAACCCATTTAACATGTCTTTAATTCAACTTCTCTTGTTGATTCACAAATTGCAAAGCATTATTGTCACTGTATAAGACAAACTCCTTATGAATCAAATAGTGTCTCCATTTCTTCACTTCCTAGATAATTGCATAGAATTCTTTATCATATGTGGAGTACTTCGTTTTGGCTTCATTCAGATTCTTTCTGAAGTATGCTATCGGCCTGTCTTCTTGACTCAACACTTCCCCTATTGCAAATCCACTTGCATCGCATTTTACCTTAAATGTTCTCTTGAAATCAGGCAACACCAAAATTGGTTGTTCTGTAATCTTCTTCTTCAACAAATTGAAGCTTTTCTCTGCTTCTTCCATCCAGTGAAAAGATTTATGTCTTTTCTTCACTATGTCCATCATTGGTGCGCTAATTCCACTAAAATTCCTAATGAATTCCCTATAGAAACTAGCCAATCCGTGAAAGCTTCGAACTTCAAATATACTCTTCGGTGATGGCCAATTCTTAATCACCTCCACTTTATCTGGATCCATCTTCAACTTGTCTGAAGAAATAACAAAACCAAAATAAATGAGCTATGTCTTCATGAATGAGGATTTATTCATGTTTATCAACAACTTCTCTTGTTGTAACCTCTTCATCACTGTAGCCAAATGTTTCATATGCTCTACCTCTGTTTTACTGAAAATTAGTATGTCATCAAGATACACAATGACAAATTTTCCAATGAAATCCTTCAGGACTTCATTCATCAATCTCATGAAGGTACTTGGCATGTTTGTTAAGACAAACGACATAAAAAGCCATTCATATAACCCTTCGTTAGTCTTGAATGTTGTCTTCCATTCATACCCTTCTCTCATACAAATTTGATGATAACCACTTTTCAAATCAATCTTTGAAAAAAAATTTGCTCCACTCAAGCAATCCATCAAATCATCCATTCTTGGCAATGGAAATCTATACCTGATAGTAATCTTGTTGATCGCTCTTGAGTCAGTACACATCCTCCAGCCTCCATATTTCTTTGGACTAAGCACTGTCGGAATAACACATGGACTCAAGATTTCTCCAGCCAACCCTTTGTCCATTAAATCCTGGACCTGTCTTTTGACCTCTTCATTCTCCTGTGGCGTCAGTTTATACGCTGCTTTTTTTGGTAAACTAGCTCTTGGTATAAGATCAATGTGATGACTTACACTTTTGATCGGTGGCAATGAACGAGGTAGTTCGTCCACTACTATATCAACAAATTCTTCCAATAGCTTCTAGATTTCCTCTGGTAGATCATCCACTCTTGTGCTAGTCAAAACATTTCTAGGTTTCCTAACCACGATGAACTGTGGATCTTCCTTCTTCTTAACCTCCTTAAGAAGTTCCTTCCCACTCATGAGAAGTACAGTGTTGCTTACCTTAGGTTTCACCTCTTTTTCCTTAATTGGCAACAACATGTGAGTTCTCCCATTCTTCTCTAGGGTGTATGTGTTCTTTCTCCCATCATGAACCACATTTCTTTCATATTTCCATGATCTACCCAACAATAAATGACAAACATCCATGGGAATGACATCACACAATATCTTATCGTTAAATCCTCCTATCTTAAATTCAACTAAACATTGTTTAGTGACATTTACCTGATGTCCTTTTTGTAGCCACGAAACCCTGTATGGACTTGGGTGTTCAATAGTCTCCAGCTCCAGTTTTTCTACCATCTCTGTAGAAATGAGATTGTCTATGCTACCACTGTCCACGATGACCTTGCATAACCTATCCTTGGTCTTGCAAGCAGTCTGAAAAAGACTGTTCCTTTGCACTGGATTCTCTGCCTCTTATTCTATCATTAAGAGAACCTTCCTCATCACCGTTGATATTCCGCTTTCATCATCCTCTGCCTCAACATTCCACCTCTGTGCTTCAAAAATGTGAGTCTCGCCTCCTTCTTTCTTCTTATCTGGACATTCATAAGATTTGTGTCTATTCTTTTTGCATGTGAAGAATTTTATTACTCCACCTCTGCCTCTTCCTCTTCCTCTAGTGAAAAAAAAAAGTGTTTTTATCAACATACTATCCTCTTTGTTTGGGATACTGCCCTCTCTGTGAACTTCCCCCTCTCTCGGTTTGAGGTTGAGGTTTCTTCCATTCTTCCTTAGGCTTATGATTCCTATCTTGAACAACTATTTTTCCTCTAGGCTGACTTCTGCCTCGGCCTCTTTGACTTTTCTTTCGGCTCAGTTTCTCTTCAGCCTTCAGAGCCATCTGATAACCATCTTCTATGGTCCGAATGATCATCATGCTCATCTCATCCTGAATGTCGTATCTTAGACCATTCATATACCTGGAAACCTTTTCATCATCACTTTTGCGATGACCTGCCCTAATTTTTAGCTTGTAGAACTCTTCAGTGTACTCCTTCACTGACATCAGCTTCTATCTCAAATTTTGCATCCTTCGAAACAGAGTGATTTGATAATCTTTGGGTATGAATTTCTCCTTCATCTTTGCGACCATTTTATCCCAAATCTTGATTTTTTTCTTGCCTTTGCAGCGTCTATCAACTTGTAGTTCATCCCATCACAATGTTGCATGTCCTTTCAATATTGTGATAGCATGTTTGACCTTCTTGTCTTCCTCGACATCTTCATAGTCAAAATACATCTCCAGAGTTCTAATCTAATCTAGAAGCTCTTCAACATCCAGGTTTCCGTCATATACTAGAATGTCCATTTTTGCCCTAGCACTCATTCTTGCAACAACCCTAATCAGGTGTTCATTTGCTGCATCTTCTGCTGCAACTTCTTCTCCTTCATGTCTAGATTCATCTTCACTTTTAGATTCACTGACATCTCCAACACCGACTGTGCACCTCTATTTTATTTCCATGTCCATGAGTCTAGCGTGTATGTTATGCATCTCTCTCTCTACGGTTGTATTAGGCACCTGCCTACCCCTTTCTCTTGGCATTTTCTTCTCCTCTAGCGGATCGGGTGTTTGCCTGTTTCTTCTTATCAACGACATGGTAAATCTTTCTTTTCCCTACTACAGAAAGAAAAGAAATATTTATGAGCTCTGATACCACTTGATGCATACCTCCAACCCTTTATCGACCCTCGAGTCAAGGTCTGCTACAGGATCATTCTAATTCCTGCCCTTGAGTTAGATTGACTCTTCGATTCCTCTTTGAGGAATCCCATGCACATAGAATGGTGCTTCTCCATAGGTCCTTATGAATTGAGCCCACACAATCAAACATGAAGCATCAAATTCCAATCTCCCCCTGACCAAACAATGTGGTCGTATTTCTCGCGATATTGGAACTTCAGAGTTTGCAACTTTGCAATTTATCCTTCCAAGTCTCTCAACTCTTCGTCTTCCAAATTCACAATACCCAAAGTGATAATATGGGTATGGCTCCTCCCCTTGTCAACGCCCTTCGCGCGTGACCATCGGCTAGGCTTAACACTAGCACCTCTCACTACTCACCGCTTCACGAGTTTCAGTGTCGAGCTCCCGTGCTCTCATTCCACAAATCCCCGAGACGTGAGAAGTCAATGGAGTGTTGAATCCTTTCACTAGGTGACACAAGTCCGCCTGTCTATCACCCGATCCCACCTTGTGGTTTTTCCACGTGTCTCTCGTGCTTAGCTTCGGCACTTCACGACTTTGCTCCCCAAGCACTGCCTCCTTTGTATCCTGACACCCGAAATGCCGAGATCTCAAACTCCTCGTTACTCCCTATCATAACTCGCGACTTCGGGACTTTCGGGACAAAAGTCTCGACTCTCCAACTACCAAAACCTGAAATGTCGATCTGCCGAAACAATTGATGATGTCCTTTCCCCATACTTATATCGCGTCTCGCGATTTCAGGAATCCCGAACAGATATCTCGAGCTCTTATCCTTTGAAATGACGAAATGGTGAATTATGACTCATTATTAATGCTGGCCCCACAACAGAACTTCTCACCTTGTCGGGACTTTGCGATTTCGCGAATCTTGGTGCAAGGTTTTCGGTCCTTCAACTCGCGAATCCCCAAAGTGAGAATTCACAAGTGATCCAACGACTCCTGTCAACTTGGATCCTACGGTCCAATATCTCATGAGATTACACTTGAAGAATACTTATCGTAACTTCCCTGCTCCTTTGCAAGATCTGACAGCTCTCGAAATTTCACGACTTCTCCATGGAGAATTTCGACTGTCCAATTCCTCCTTGACAACTCCTACGAAATGAATAAGGTATTCCTTCACGAAACTTGTCCACCTGCAAAACAACTTTGCTACGCCTCCTTCCAACACTTCAAGGCACTAACCCTCTTGAGCCTTTCTTAGATGACTTCAAAGACTCTATCTCTCCTAAGCTTGCTTGAAAATCTTCAAGTACTTTGGGGATAACTCCTGCGTGCACCCCTTGCAAGACTTCTTCAAATACGCTCTAGTATTTGAACCTGTTCGACTCTGTGCACTCTCTGCAATAGCAGCCTTTCAGCAAATCCCTCAGGTTGTAAGCTCCGAGACTCTACTCGGCCTATGCAGACCTTGCATGGCTCCTGTTCTTAACTTTCACTTCCGCGAGAATGAGAACAATGTTATCCCTCCTGAGCTTTCATAGGTAAAAACTCTAAACCCTTGTCAATGCACTCCTTGTGGACACACTCCACTGCACTCCTTGCAGGAATTTTACTCACTCAAGTTGAGAAACAATTGAAACTCATTCCTTACTCTCTCTCTCAGATTTCAAACATTCAACAAGAAATCATTCATACATAGCGTAACAGCAAATGCATAAAAGAAAGAGTAAAGTAGCTATAAGCATAGCATTCAACATACATACACAGAGAATATTACAACACCATAAGTCTGAATCAAAGCTTCATGTATTAATTCAGGACTTCTGTACATGGGTGTTTTCAAATACAATTATCTGCTTCTTCTCCTCTCTGTGCTCTATGCTCGATTGATCATGCTAATGTTACAATGATACAAGATGAGGGTGTCTATATCCTGTTTCCTTCCTACTCTCTTAAACTGTCAAATCTAAGAATTTAAAGCCTACCTACTTACATTAACTGCAAATAAATGCCTCTATCTACTACAAATGAGAGCGGATTGCTCAAGATCTGTTTACAATTTATTTATTTTTTAAATAAAAAGGTGTAGTACCTGCTATAATATATTAACTCAAAACTTTGACAAAGTAAACAGCTTCAGAGCTACAGTCACCAAAAAATGCTGCCGGTATCCGGAAACCAACATTATTGGGAAACATCTAGCAGTTTATATAGTAATATATTAAGGAAAAAAGACATCTGTCCTGCCCATGGGAAACCAGGACAGATGCTAGTGGTCCAGAGAAACCTATAGCAATTAACACATAAAAAAAAGAACCTGGAGAACAGGGCAGCCTAAGCACCCAGTGATGTGCCGCTCCCGCCAGCACCCGTCGAAGTGGCAAAACTCTGCATGCACATGGGGCACTTACGCTGACCTAGGGCCCCAGATAGTGCGTCGAGGAGCAAATCTATTCGCTGGCCCATGATGAGAGCCCTATGTTCCAAGTCCGCAATGTGGATACGGAGCTCGAACACCAAGGCCAGGTATTCATCGCTGAGGAGAGGACCATGCGCTCCGCCACCCTGGACACTAGGAGGAGCAGTCCTCTGATTCCCATCTTTGCCAATGTCAGCCGTTGCCGTCTCTACTTTTGCCAACTTCTCCAACTGCGCAGCATCTGTGGCCTGCAGGTCGCTTAACCATGGAATTTCTTCCACCACACAACCAGGAAGGTCGTCGACCTTAATCGGGGCGCTATTGTTATCCTGCCTAGTGGGCGTCTCCCTGGTCCTTGGCTTCTCATCACACATGAGGTCCCCAAATGACAGGTCCTCCTCCACAACATAGCCAGAAAACCAATCCTCGGGCTCGGTCTCCTTCTTCGTCCTGCTACAGCCGACGTCTTTCTCGACAATGCTATTGAGCGCCACTCTTCTCTCAACCTGTGCCTTCTTCCTGAGGATGGAAGAGGCCAGAGCCAAGGCCCATTCGAGCTCCTCCTTTCGGCGCCTCTGCGCCTTGTGCACTTCCCATGCAGAACCCCGACGAGGTGTTCCTCATCTCCTTACCATTATCCCAACGCAAATGCCAGTTAAGTGCAGAGCAGAGTTAAAATGTGACCAACTCGAGAGTGGCTGCAAGTGCCGAGCGCAGGCAGACCAGCTCTTTCGAGGCCCACAGAGAATCCACTAGCCCTGAAAAAACTCCCTAGAATACAGATAGAAGGCAGTAATTGACCCTGCACCAGGAGCCTTCCTCCTTTGCTCGGGATCCATACAAAAACCATAATCAAACTGTCTCCTCCTCCTTCTGTTCATAATAACCATGAATTCATAAGCACATGGGATGTTAATTGTCGCGCGAGGGAGGAGTACCTCCTTCAACAGTCCCCTGCTATGGCCATCCATCCGCGTTAAATGTCGCTCGAGGGTGGCGGTCATCAGCATTTAACCAGCGCTGAGTGCGAGTCCAGGTGGCTCATCGGCCCTGCCGCGTGTCACCCCATATGGGGCAGAGAAGTCTCTACCAGCAAGTTCTTTGCAATGCATAGAGAGGGTTGTTTCTTCTGAAACATTGGCCTGCCAGCATATAGGATGCTCCTTCGAGTCAATCCCTACATTTTCTAGGTGATCAACAACCTTGTTGGCTTCTCGTTTCACATGAACGGGAATGAGGGTCAAATTGGGGTGGATGAAGCCCTCAAGATCCTCCAGAAGTCCTGAGAGTCTCCAGCTGGGGGAGACACGCCCTGGAGATTGAGCATGAAGGATTTTTTATATGAGTTGAATTATTACTTGTGAGTCTCCTTCAATGATCAACCGTGTGAGATGGTGCTGAGTCGCAACTTGGAGGCCTCTTAAAAGACTGGTGATCTCTGCCACATTGTTCATGTTTTCGCCCAAGAATCTAGCAGTCATATGAGTAATCTCACCCATGTTGTTCCTGAGGACAACCCCAAAACCAGCTGGTCCAGAGTTGCCCCTGGAGGCCCCATCAAAATAAAGCTTAAGAAATCTAGGTGGGGGAGGGGTCCAAACCGTTGGACTGCTGTCACATCCCCTGTTGGTCTTCCCCTGAGTCATAATTCGCAGATGTAGGTTCCATCCTTCTAAAATAAGCTTCTCCTCAGGCTTTCACTGAAGGTCATCCTGAAGCCATGAATTACTGAGAATGGTTTCACGGATAAAACGCTTGATTTTTTCCCAGGTGTTGGTTGAATGGGAAGGTTTGGAGTTGAAAATTCTTTGGTTCCTTTCCTTCCATATTGCCCAGAGGAAGAAGCCCGGGAGCAATTGCCAAATGCACTGGAGAATTGGGTTGTGAAAGGGGCCAGTTCCCAAATCGGCCAGAGTGTCCCTGATGCTGCCACGATTCCGCTGGGAACGGCGCATAGCTTGAGCTCCCCAATCCCAGATCTGTTGACTATAGTGACAATTGTTTAAAAGGTGTTCCATGGTTTCTTCACTTTGTTGGCAAAGGGGGCATCTGGAGGGGCTAGTAAAGCCCTTCTTAATGAGATTGTCCCAAGTGAGGATGCGATTCTGAGCTGTTAGCCAAAGAAAAAGGGAGATTTTGGGCCAGAGAAAAGGTTGCCAGACATTGCTCCATATACCTTCAGGGGCTTGGTTCGGAGGGTTCGTTTGGAGGTTGTAAGCTTCTTTGACCGAGAAAATTCCTAAGGTGGAGTGACCCCATCGTAGAATATCCCTGCCATCCTTAAAAGGAATCTTCCTGAGTTGCATACATTCCTACCACGGTAGAAGGTCGAGGTCCTCCACAATCTATATGTCTGTTTTACTGGTCTTCCATGGCCTCCATTGCTATCGCCCGTGACTTGGGAGCCAAAAGTCCTTAACCTTTTTGAGTTCGTATTGCTGCAGCTTGATCTTAAGAGGGTGAAGGCTTTCCAGCTCATCAAGAGGAGGTAGTTGTTGCCACGAGTCCTGCCAAAATAGTGCACTTTCCCCATTCCTTACTTCCCAGAAGGTGTGTTGTTGTATGAGGGAGCGATTCCACCAAGCCGTATTCCAGATATTGGATCCTTGCCTCTGCTCATTGAATCTAATTAGCTGGTCGTTTTGGACTACGGGTGCATATTTTTGCTTCCAGAGCTGCGCCCTGAGTTCATGTGGGTGTTGCAGCCATCTCCACCACATCTTGTCTCCCATGATCTGGTTCATTTTCCCCGGATCCCGAATTCCCAGTCCTCCGAATTTTTTGGGTCGGCATACCTTATCCCAGCCCATAAGGGCCCATTTTTTATTGCCCTGATGACCCTTCCATAGAAAATTACGTTGAAGACTCCTGATGGCTTTGATGACCGAAATGGGCGCATCCAAAGCAGTGAAGAGGTAGGTGGGTAAATCTTACAGGACTGATTTAAGCAGAACTAATCTAGCTGCAATGTTCAGAGGCCGGAAGGTCTAACTATTCAGCCTGTTAGCAATGGATAATAGTAGGCTATCCCAAGAGATAGATCTCGCCGCTTCTCCAGTTAGGGGTATGCCTAAGTAGGTGGAGGGGAGGGAGCATCTATCTATGCCAAGAAGTCTAGAGATGTGGGCCTGAACCGAGACTGGCATGTTGAAGAAATAAAGTTTGGACTTATCCAAGTTGAGCAACATACCTGATGCATTCGAGAAGTCAGAGAGAATGGAGTTTAGCTTGGTTTCCTCTCTGGCCATGGGAGTATTCATAAAGAGGGTGTCATTGACAAAATGGCTGTGCGAGGGCGCCGGGGTCAGATTGTGGAGTGGCAGCCCCTCAAGCGTTCCTTCTAGGACTCCTGCTTTTAGATATCGACCAAGGCCTTCTGCCATAATCATGAAGAGGAAAGGAGATAAAGGATCACCTTGCCTGATTCCCCTGGTAGAGCGTAAAGGTCGAGAGGGTGTGCCGTTAACAAGAATTGAGAAAAAGGAGGAAGTGGTTAGCTTAAGAATCCAGTCCACCCAGTCTTTCGAGAAGCCGAAGGAATCCAAAACCGATCGCAAGTATTGCCAACTTAACCTGTCAAAGGCTTTTGAAAGGTCAAGTTTAATGAGCATACCTGGTGTTTTGCTTGTCTTCAAGGAGTGGATCACCTCATTGGCTAGAATGACACTGTCCATAATTTGTCTCCCCTCCACATATCCAGACTGCTCCTTTGAAATGATGAGCGGCAGGAGCGGTTTGAGGCGATTAGCAATGGTTTTCGTAATTATCTTGTAAATAACATTGCATAAGGAGATTGGATGGAATTGCTTCGGGTGTGTGGCCCGTTCCTCCTTGGGGATGAGAGTAATGAAGGTTGCGTTTAAGGCCGATAGAACTTGTCCAGACGTTCTGGATTCTTCAACTGCCAACCAAACATCTTCCTTAACCATATCCCAATAGTGATGGAAGAAGTCCGTGGTGAAGCCGTTGGGTCCGGGTGCTTTCCCTGGGGGCATGTCCCTAACAGCCGAGTCTACTTCAGATTGAGTGATAGGCCTCATCAAGGCGCTATTCTGTTCTGAATTGATCAATCGTGGTATATGCCGGGTGACTTTTTGGATGGCCTCCCCCCTACTTGTGTTGGTCTCTGTTAGGAGATCTTGATAGAAGGAATTTAGCGCCTCCACTATTTTATCATGCTCCCTTATTGGGACACCTTTCTCATCCTCCAGTTGGGAGATGCGATTAATGTATCGATGATGCGTCATCGCCTTGTGGAAGAATTTTGTGTTGCGCTCCCCCTCCTTAAGCCATTGGACCCTAGATTTTTGCCTCCACATAATCTCTTCTTGTTCTCTGCAGGTCTCTAATTTCATTAGCAGCTGTTCCTCTTCCCTCGCCAGGTCCTGAGTTCAATTCCCTGCTATGAAAGTACGCTGGAGTTCTTCAAATTGCCCTTCTATTTCCCGCTTTCTAAGGATAATGTCTCCAAAAGTGGATTTATTCCATTGTTTGAGGTACCACTTGAAATTCTTGAGGCGCTGCTGTAGTTTATACATATGAGTGCCATGCTCAATTTCTGCTTGGGCCCACCAAGTGTGAGCTAGTTGATGAAATTCTGGGTGAGAGAGCCAAAACATTTCAAAGCGGAAAGGTTTGGGCCTCGGTGGGAAGCCCTGGTCCATGAAAAAGACGATGGGCTAGTGGTCCGACCCTGTTTTCGGGACAATATTTGCTTCCAAAGCCTGGTCGCTCTCCAGGAGAGCCTCGATCACTATAAAACAGTCCAATATACAAGCCACGTGTTGGTGCCCTGTTCTTTTATTGGACCAGGTAAAGATGCCATTCCGGGTTTCCATGTCAACCATGTTCAATTGTTCTATTAGGGTTTTGAACATACCGCTGTCCTGCCCCAACCTCTTTGAGCCACCTATTTTTTCTTCCAGCGTTAAGATCATGTTGAAGTCACCTCCGATTATCCATTGTGGAGTGTGTATTAGGGTTTGAACATATTGAAGAGATCTAACAAATCTTTCCTTATCTTGCATAGACTGCGGACCATAAACATTTGTGATCGTGCCGTCCTTGGAGGAGGCCACATCTTTGTAGAGGGTTGTTATAGTATTTCTGGTGGAGAAAGGATGAAGTAGAGTGACCACCTGCGGGTTCCAAAGGATGTCAAGTCCTCCTGCCGCCCCCACTGAATCTTGGTGAAGGAACT
The DNA here is from genome assembly GCA_032191745.1 of Picea mariana. Taxonomy (NCBI): domain Eukaryota; kingdom Viridiplantae; phylum Streptophyta; class Pinopsida; order Pinales; family Pinaceae; genus Picea; species Picea mariana. The sequence continues at coordinate 20,721 of JASDQU010587138.1, read as the reverse complement.
CTCCATTCTTCCAACTGTTTCGAAAAATATTCTCCGCCTCCCTCCCTGCACATTTGGTTTCCTGTAGTAATAGGATATCTGGATTCTCTATTTTAATGCAATCTCGGAGGATCCTTTGCTTGGATCTTCCATTGAGTCCCCTGATATTCCAAGATATTATCTTCATCATGAGGATGATGGCGGGGGTGGAGATATCCCTCCGAAAGCCTTTGTATCTGTCCAGAGTTGATCATTAAGTGCCCTGCTTCCTTAATAAGTTGTTGAGCTGGTTTGCGGCTGCGCCTTCTGTTTTCCTTGGTGGTTTTTTTTTGCTCGATGGTCAGATCTGCCGAGATGCCCAGCCTGGCTGTTGATCCCGCTGTTGAGTTGGTAAAAACTTTGTGCACTTTCCTTAACTGATCCACTGGGAGGTGCTATAGGTCCTTTTGATTGAGTGCTTCTTCCAGTTGTTCTAGGTCAATATCTACCAAATCCGTTTCATCCATGATCATATTAGTATCTTCTTCCCTACCGGATTGGGTTGACTGAGTTGATTCCTTTGGATGTGTTGGATGTAGAACTTCCGGGCCTTTGCCTTTTCCTTGCTCTGGTGCTTGGGGAGAGTTTTGTGGATTCTTCTCTTTGGCTATCTGGTTCAGGGCATCAAAAGAGTTCTTGGAGGGGATCTTTGGGGCCGAACCCTGGTTCTGTTTTCTTGGAGGGTTTTTCCTCCTACCTGTGACGTTGGTGAAACCGTCCTTTTTCTTGGCTTCAGAGGGCTTAGGGGCTGGAGCGTTCAAAGGGCAGTCCCTGAACAGGTGACCGTGTTCATGGCACTTCCGGCATCGAAAGGGTATATGCTCGTAGTCGATTGTTTGGTTCCAGACCTCATCCTGGTATTCTAGAGTGATGGAGCCCGACAAGGCCTTCGATATGTCCATATAGATGCAGATACGGGAATATGATGTATACTTTCTTATCTTCGTGGCCTCTGATGCCTTGACGTATTGACCCACTCTGTTCCAGATGCCCATAAGTATTTCTTCTAGCCAAAATTCCTGAGGCAAGGAGTAGAGCCTGATCCAGACCGGGGCTCTTGTGAAGTCTTCCTGTTCTGGGTTGAATCTATCAGTCCAGAATCTTAGAAAAAGGCCCGCTGAGTTGTAGAAATATGGTCCATTGTCAAATATTTTGTCTTTGTCTTCAAGATTGTATAGTATGATTGTGAAAAAACCCTTGGAGCTGAGCTGGACCTCATAGTCTCCTTTAGGGTTCCACCAGTCTTTAATCCAACGAGCAAGATCTCTTTCAGTTGGCCAGAGGCCCAAAAATTTACCTATCAATGCATGTTCTATCATAAACTGGGTGTGTTCCCCCACCCTAGTCGATTTTATTTGATACAGAGGTGGTTTGTCCAATTGAGGGATGCACTTACCTGGCAGCCAGTTTTTGGGAGCTTGCGTGTGAGATGTACTGGGTTCCAGCTCCATTTCTTTACTGAAAGATTGTTCCTGGGTAAACAACTACTCCCTCATATGCTCCGGTGGTTCAAAGGCCGACCTTTTAGCGCGGGACCTGGCCTTGTCGTTGGCAGCGATGTCGTTGTACGAGGGGGGTTTCCCCCCCTCCCCCGAGCTCATTGTAAGGCGAACAGGGACCGTGTTGAGTTGTAGTTTGCAGATCGATATATTTGGCGGTCAGTGCTCTGGCGTCAGAGCGCGCATCAGGCGAACACGGGTGGTTGAAGAATCGATATGCTAGGGTTTGTCTCCTAGTTGCAGAGCGAATTTTTCACTCTTTCGATTTTTCCAGGATTTACAACCTCATCTGTTTACAATTTGAAAGTACACCCTTTCTTAACTATTTCACTTATGTTTGGTGTATCAAACTTCAAAATATTTCAAACAATTCATCATGTGCCAAAATGTGTTTGCGTTTGTGTTTGTCCCATGCTCGCTTGTTGTTGGTGATGCTCCTACATCATTCAGGCCCTCCTTCTAGTGCCAATTCTATTGAGGGGTCCTAAATCTATTTAACTTCAACAATAGGAACAAAACCCACCATCGAGGCCCAATTAGACTCTGCAACATTTGATAGTGGAATGGTTCTCCAAATATTTTGATCCAGCCAAATAATTTATGGGATTTACATAGTGAGTTACATGATATATTCTCGTGAAAAATCTTCCTTCAGTTTGAATGTTCTCTTTTTTTGTATTTTCTCTTATTGGTGGGTCTGATAAAAGATAGGTGTTGGTATAAACCAGTTGGATAAAGGGAAAGGGGGAAAACTTAATTACTGAAGAAGGATGAGCTCAGGATAACCCTCGTGTTCAAGCATGCAGACAAAGATTTTCACACCTACGACAAGATTGGTAATAATGCATCAACTTCATGGTATTTCAATTATTGACTGAGATACAATTATCGAAAGAAAACATACATGCAATAAAATGATGGCAAGAAAATTAGTTTCCTTAGCTCTAATCACTAATCACTAATCACACATTAACACAATGATTTTTTTTCCATCATTAGATATAAAAACTATAAAAATATTGAATCAACTAACTTATCAATAGATTCAGGAATTCTTACTCATTACAGTATCCATTCATGAGATAAAGTCAGAAGTAATTCCTTCTTATGATCCAAACACACACACCTTTGATGTAAAACATAAACTTGGCTTTGGTCCTAAACAAGACATCTCAATTATGGTAGTTCTAAAATAGTTCTTTAGAATTCCAAAAACTGAAGGTCTTTGCAAAAACCATCAATCTCTTCTAAAAGGTCGATCCTCTTATTTATAACAAATATTAACTAAAAATAACTATCAAAGTGTAAGCTAAGTAAAACAAAATATCACCACATGGCACTTCCATATCTTTGTCTTCTAATATTCATTAAATTGTTTCACTTAAGTGAATGAATCTTCTCATACTCTGTCCATTTGATGAAGAGTTCCTCACATGTGTTGGCATAGAATCTGTGTTGGTCCATCGGGGCTGAAAGGATATCCTTTATCTCCACTTTCCATGCCCGATAATTGACTACTTTAACACTTAACTACTGTAATATTGTCTGAGCCTTGATTGGGTACTCCATGAACTGATCTACTTGACCTGACGCCATGTTTTCCACCTTTTCTATCTCTGCAGTCCATGTTGAGTCTTGTTCTGCATGTTATTTGACTATGTCATGCAAGTTGACAAAGTCCTCAGCTGAGCCAAATTCTGTGAGACCGATGTCCCTCATCGTCTGATTGATCTTGGTCCAATTTTTTTCACAGTCGACCCATTTCTCTTGAATCTCCCACTGAGGTTCTTGGTCCATCTTCTCCCAGTATTCAGTTGACTTCCTTATACGGTCAATGTTGTTGTCCCTTAGCACTCGAATGCCATGCTCTTCGGTGTCTCAGCCCTTCTGAACCTCGTTGATGTAGTAAATCCTTTCCACCACATGGTGGGCATTCTCATACCATCTTTCCATGTCTTTGCATGTTCTTAGCACTATAAGGTTTTCTTCTTGAAAGTAAGCTATCCCTGCAGTGAAAGGTGTCACTCACTCATGAATTTGTTGTAGGCATCTTGGAATTCACTCCTCAAAAATACCATGGCCTGTGTGGAGTCTTGATATTATTCTCCAAATGGCGCAGATGCTCCAAATCCTTTAGTGCAACGACCAACTCCTCTTCATCTTTCCTTGCTCTATCCAGGGTGGAATTTGTGATTTCCATTCATGCGCCAATAAGCTTAGACATCTTGGCAAGCTCTGTACTAATCAATTTCTCCTCTGTGGTGATGAGGATGGAACTGTCCAAAGTCAACCTCCTTTTCTTGGTGGTCCTCTTCACAATGTCTTTCCTCTTTCGTTCCTAGGCGATTTCTTGTATATCGACAACCTCATCCATAGATTCAGGGATTTGTTTATCTCCCCAAGTAAGAGTGTTTCTCAGGATCTTGACGGTGTATATCTATTCAAGAATGAGTCCCTATATTTCTTATGTATGTCCCAAAGGATCAGCCTCTGGTTGTTTCTCATCGGGGGGTAAGGTACTGGCCAAAATTAAGGAATTATAGGTAGCTTCGGTACTTACTTGATAATCGATTGTTGAGATGCCAATCTCTTGTTGTGGAATTTATTCCCTTTGTTCGACCAATCCTAGCTCATCCCTTGAGATTTCTATTGGGGTTCCCGGTATGTCAAGTGGCTCAATATCCAAGGAACTTTCTACCTCATGCTTGTTCTATGGACTTCTCTGAATTGGAGATTTGAGACCCGAGGTGGATGCTTTCTCAGGTTCTTTCTCCTCTGTGATTTGCATAAGAGTCACCAGGGAAACCTTTGAACCCTCCTCATCATCATAAATATTTATCAAATAATACAAGGGGTTTGGTACGTTAGTCCTCCCTAGTGTCATTGATATCTGAGGCTAGGTTGAAATTCACCCTGGTGACCCGATCTGTGGTGGTGTAATTTCAGTGTTTTCTGGACCGGTGATTCCTTCAGGTTGTATTGGCTCTGAGCCACTTGGCTCCCCTCTTCTTGTGATTGGGTTGTTGGCAGGAACCCTCATCATCTCTATGAGATCTAGGTCAATCTACAACTGATCAATGACTCTTTGTGCTTCTTCCATCAAAATTAATCCCCTTGTTTATGCCTTGGGTGTCAAGAACAAACCCCTTCTATGTGCCTTTGTTGTCTCTACCACTCTAATTTCTTCCCTAGCTCTGAGGGCCTCTTGAGATGAAATCTCTATCATTTTCACCTATTCTCCCATTCTCATGGCCTTGAACCTGGTCATGTTTGGGTTGGCCATCCTCTCAACCAACTCGTCCCAGTCCTGGGAGCTCTCTATGAATATTTCATCCTCAAACTTATCATGAGCATACAACCATCAGGATGATACTTGTGACACATGTTGGAGGACCAGGCCTTTAGGATTGTGCTTGCGGAATCGGCCTATCGGGAACCTAAATTAAAGTTGGCTGAGGATTTCCAGTTTTTCTTGAGTAGTATCTTTTACCAGATAAAACCCTATATGAAAACTATAGGGTATGAAAGCCCATCTATTGTCTTTCATCAAGGTGGTGTTATAGCCCTGCACGATGGTATGATATCATATTTATCCCACAACGAGTCGATATGAGACATGAGCTAGTAGGATATGTGGTGCTCCAGTGGCCCCGAACACTCTAATGTAGGTTGAGTGTTCGTTTAAATACCAATGGCCTACCTTTGCTATCATTTTCTTGGCTGTCGCTGATAGCCTTGGGTATTCCTTCTTAAAAATAATAAAGTAAATACGAGCAATGAATTCATCGCATATGAGTGCATAAGACTTTTTGTACCTTTTCTCCCACATTACACTAAATTAAACATGGAATGGGATCTCTACAACATGCCATCTTAGATTCATGTCGACGAAGACATTCCTTGCGCACATGACATCGAGTAGGTATGAGGCCTTGTAGAAATTTGGTGCCTCTCTTTCCTTCGGCGACTGATCCTGCTGTATACAGATGCTCAATTATTTTGAGATTATCGCTCGCCAGTTGAAGTTTCTCCAAACAATCGCCACTATGTACGCCAAAGGCATCCATGCTTCTGAAAACTTAGAGAAATCATTTTCTCCATATAGACGACAAATGAGATCCATCAAATAGATGTATGGCTCCATCAGGTTGATTTTTCCATACCATCCATTGCTCCAATTAGTGAACTTCTTGTCTTTCTTCCAGCATAAATCCATCAACCGAATGGTGTCATGGAATTCATAGAACTTCACCACTAAGTCCATGTTGAGCCGCTCCTCCAGATCCCTAAGCTTGTAGTATTTCTGGACTTCTATCGGGAGGAAGGCTCTGACGCATCCACCATTCTCATCGTTGATCAAGAACTTATTCCCATTTGTATGGTCAATGAGCCATTTCAGAACCTCTATGCAGAGGAAAATGAGGGTTCTGCTTGCTACCATCTGTAAATACGACCGTCAGATGTTGGGGAATACCTGGTCATCGAGTGCCCTTATGTTTGGTTTATTGTGTGGAATATACTCTAGGAATTATTCTCGATTGATTCTGTTGAAGAGATCCCCCCACTGTGAGAGCGCTACCTTAGATCTGGTGCTTTCCTTTATATCACCAAAGACTGGAGGCTGGAAGAAATATTTATTTGTTGTTGTTTTGATGATAGGATCCACCCTAGGGGTGTATTCCAACTGCCTTGTGGTCCGTGGAGAAGAACCTTCACCTATCTCTGGTTCTTTCAACTTTGGTGCTCTCGACGAGCGTCTGGTGTTTGGATTTCTCGGTGACATTCTTCCTCCAACTAGATCAGATTTTAGAGATTGTGTAAGAAACTAGATGATCATATATAAATTATAATCAATGAATTGACAGACTTGGATACATACCTATGAAGCTTGTTAAACCTAGTTTTGATAATAAAAAGGGTCAAAATAGTCTTGAGTTTCTTTCTCTGCTCCTTTGGACACTAGGGAATTTACTTACGTGCATAATGAATTTACTTACACATGTTATCACTCTGTAAATTCCCAGAGGCTGTTGTTAAGTAGAATAAATTTACTAGAGGTAACCTTATCCAACCACTTCCAAACTGGGACCTAGCCCTTCCAATTTTAGAGAGGGATCTCTCTGTGAGATTTAACTTTGTTTTAGATTTTAGATGTTAGGCTAGTTTAATAAATGAGACTATGTGTTTGTTTTATAAAAATGGTGGAAATATTGCTTACGCATCCATTGGGATATGGGGTATGTTTTATAAAGTTTGAGATCAACGAACATATTTTATAAGGTGTTTTCATGGGGAAGGATAATGAAACTATTAGATCCTTTAGAAATTAAATGGTGGATAGCATAAAAGATGAGATAATCAATTATAACCAAGAAGCATTTAAGAATTTCTTAATCATAACATCAGAAGATAAACATTAAGATCTTTAAAATCCAGAAACAGAGTATACAAAGATAAATTCTGCAACTTCAACTTCTTTTAAACGATCAGATGTAGAAAACATAAGTGATTACAAAGATAGGAAAAACATTTAAACTGAGAGAAGAAAACATCACCAACAACTAACACATAGGAATCCTGTGAAATAACCGAGCAGACAACAAAGTGATGAAATAATTTGGTTGCCCCTTTCTGAAAACATGGAGGAATGGTAAGGGGGATTTTTCTTGGGGAATTGGGCATCCTGTGGGAGGAAAAGCTCAAAAATCTATGCTCTTTGGAGAAAATACAGATTTTGGTACATCTATGTTAGAACTTGAATGGTGAAGGGAGAGTGGGATTCGACTCTAGATATCTACATCATTTGATCAATGGCCTTGGGTGTGATAGAGAAAAAAGTTTCTTTGGATGATGAAACTATGGCTCTCTGATTGGGGAGGTAATGAGTTTGGCATTTGAGGGTGAATTCGAGAAAATGGTGGATTTGGGGGAAAAGATAGAAAGGGATATTGGACTCCCAGAGCCCAATCTCGTCGCTTTTATCCATGAATGTCTCTTTAAACCATGACTGAAATTCGATGAAATCAAATTCACACTTGGTCTCTAAGATCAGGTAATCTTTGTTAGCTAGCGGGATCTGGTCGAGATTGACAGTAGGTGGAAGGAATGGATTTTCCTCGACTTCTGATATTTTAGATTTCGATGCCATCGATTCAGTAGGTACCTGCAAAATAAAACAAAATCATTAGAAGGTAATGGCTATGGCTGGGTCACTGATTGAAAAGGTGAGGAAAATGCACTTCTGGTGTACGGAGGGTGTGAGCAGTGCACAAATGGAGGAATAGAGTTAAATTTGAGCGAACAGGTATCCGTTGGGTGCGGAGGACAGGTCAGCAGACTAACATATATGTTAACCTATAATAAATGGCCAATAGATCAATTGAAGTGCAATGTGGCAAGTGGAGGACGGGTGGCGGGTATACCAGGATGATGCAGAGGGAAGTGATTGGAGGATAGGCAAGTGGGACATGACTTGTGATGGGTGATTGGAGGGGAAAAAAGAACAGAGTTATAAGATGAGACTTATAAGGGGATAGTGGAACATGATGTCAGGAGGTGGTGGGATAGTGGAAAATGATGTCACGATGTGGCGGTGGTAAGGAAATGTCGGTATGGCAGTATGTCAGAGGGGCGGTAAGGTGGT
>JASDQU010587138.1:1738-12178 GCA_032191745.1 Picea mariana | reverse complement strand
GATCTACGTGCCATTAGATCAATCGTAGATCTATGGGCACTCTTTATTCTCTGGGCACATATCGAAAATATGCAACAAAAACTTAGGATAACGTTCTTTTGTGGGTTTTTCACTGTCTCCCTTTGATTTTTGTCACCATGGGGTTAGGAAACATACCTCAAACATCAAGAATCATGGATTTTCATTGATCTTACAAGTTTTTTTTTTTGAAGGAAACATTGGCTAGTTTATGTCCTATCCTACCTACCTACACATTTAGCCCAGATTAGACTATTGGGATAAGAAATTACTCTATCCTGGGGATATTTGATCAAGGTTAAATAGTTTGATCAAATTTATTCACTACCTAACCTATCTATTTGGCTAAGATTAAATAGTTTATCCAAGTCTTATTCACTAACCTATCAACCAAAATTCAAAGAGACTTAACCATGATTATACTGTATGGATCAAGTCATTGTTATTGCATGGGGATTTTATCCATTTTCTTTTATGCCCTCTTTTATTTTTTTTTCTTTTTCTTTTTTCATTCTTTTCTTTTCTTTTCTTTTATGTTCTTTCTTTTATTTTTGAAAATAATTTGTAGGAATGAAATATTATTTGCAAGATGACATACATCAATAGTGAAAATTTCCCAGTCACCAGATGATCCTATAAATTATAGGGTTATAAAAATGCGCAGAATGAATTTACAGGGATGATCTTTCTGTGTCGCATCAGCCATTCAATTTGGGTTATCAGTGAAATTTCAACAAATCTATCGTCGGGTGTTTAAAGGATTTTAAACTTAAATTTATTGTGGGTTGATGGTGGAGGCATAGGTGGTAATGTGGTCTATCGGCGATTTCAATTTTTTTTTGTCTAATCGACACATGGGGTAGAAAATAATGCGGGATTGGGAATCAACTAGTTCCTTAAGTGTCCAAAATATGATCGCATATAATACCACAAACATTCCATCGTTCCTCTCTTTCAGTTGGTGGATCGGGGGTCGAGATTGTGCTGTGAACATTTTTGTTGTTATTCTCCTGCAAATGCTCTGACGCCGATCAATCTTACCATACAGTGCTGACGTGGCAAAGATGAATCGAAGGTGTGACTAGGACTTAGGGAACCAAAAATGACTCAAGATATAACTAGACTGTACAAACCTCTTACCTGGTAAAGAAACATGACATTTGAGACCGGTGACTTATTTCACTCGTGTTAATAAGATTTGGGACTTTCTTTAATCCATTTGTTTCTAAAACCCAAACCTAACATGTCAACACCTGAAAGTGTCCAGGATCGGCGATCAGCGATAAAACTACCCAAGTGCTCTTGGATTAGTTCCCTCGAAAAGGTCCCAATGCTGAAAATGCATTGGGGATTGACGATCAGAGATAATTTTATCATGATCGAAATGATCATTGTGATCTTTTTGGATTTCCCTGATCCCGATAGGGTGCATTGTGCATCGACTATCAACGATATCTTTACGTCCTTTGTTAACGTCTGTCTTCCTTGTATTTTCCTCATGTCGAAAGGGATCGACTATCTCTCGAACCTTTATGAAAACAACTTATGAAAACCAAAACCACCTTATTCCCATGCAAATGAGGATAGATGCTCAACCACTGTTGTTTTTGTGTGGTTCCTTTTCTCACTTGAATTCTTTCCGACACAGAATCTGAGCGCATTAGGTGTAGTGTTTAGTTGTCGGTTCTTAATTCGAGTGTTAAGGTCCTTTAGATATGAGGTTTCATAAGTTCAAACAAACTTTACTAGGTGATAAGAAACATGAAAATAAAAAAAGATAAACCATTTTCCAAAATGAAATCGATTTAGAAAAATGAAGAAAACAAGTGGTACCCAAAAAGTGAAAACATTTGATAAGGATTTTAGGGTGTGTTGATTTCTCAACAATTCCTTTGAAGGAAGCGAAGGGCGGAGATATTTAGGAGACTGAGAAATTTTGAAATCTTAGGAGGAATAGTGAAAGTTTTCACAGTGAAAGCGCAAGTTTGTGCCACAGCTGAGGTCAATTTACATTGGAAAAATCTCAAGGAGAGATAATGTTCTAGAAGCGCAAGTCGAGACCCAGTAGTTGGGCTCGCCAGAAAATATTCAAAGGCCAAAACCTTTGAATACTTACAATTCTTCCAATTTGAGAGAAAACAGAAACAGAGGAGGATAAGTTGTAGATGTCGTTGGATCAGCTATCAGAGAGATCTGGACCGTTATATCTACACCCAAATAGGTCGAGCGCACATAGGAGAAAGATAGATCCCAACCATCGGATCTGAGCATGAAGGATCAACATCTGTCAGATCAAGGTAAAGTGCACAAGCTTTAAATATTTTATGTGCACCGGAAATAAAACTTGTTGAAGTCTTGAAGTCTCGAAGTGGATCGAGACCATCCATCATCCAGAGGGACATGTGGTGGAAGATCTGGAAGTTTAGAGCAGAGGTACTTCAGGAGATTCTAGGTGAGCAGTGATCAAATTTGTTGAAGCCTGGAGCTCATCCTATCTGCTGGTGCTAGGAGGGACATGTGGATCAATATTTGAGACTCTGGAGGAATTGCTCTCTGAGAGTCATTGTAATCAAATTAAATGTCGAAATTTATTGTCTCCTTTGGGCTCTATAAATTATTTAAATCCGGATGTAAGTTTTCTTTTAGTCACTATAAAATCTTTTCATTACAAATGAATGTTCTTAAGTTTGTTTTGTATCAAATTGCAACTCTGGAAACTAATAATTGTATGGAACTATTGAGTTAGTTGTTTTCGTGAGTTAAATTCTTTGGATTTTGTAATTTGGTTACTTTAGAAAATTTAGAAATTTGGTGAGTCACTACCACAATTGGAGCAACACCTTCGAGAGCGTTTCTCTCTTAGTCTTCATTAAATAAAAATCTTATCTTTTTAACTCTCTCGATTAGTTGAAAGAAATTACTCTTGAATACTTGTGTGCGAAGGTAATAAATGATTAACGTAGGTAGTTTAAATTCTTAAGCAGTTCTCTCATGTAGTAAATGTTGAGTTTATTTAATAAACAATAAATTGTTTTAAATTAAAAAGCATTTATAACATCTCTTTAATACATGTTGGAATTCTACATTGTCAGAGATTATCGACATTTTATAGATATGCTATGTCCTTACTGGATGAACATGATTAGACTTATAATAATTGCACATAAATAACTATTATAAATATCTAATAAAATTATGGTTTAATGATTTTTAAATCTTACAACTATAGGAAGTAGATCCCTTAATTAGTCTAAGGAACCTTTAGAATAGTATGTTGTGTGTTATCACACTATAAACTTCATTCAGCTTAGAAAACGAATGATAGAGGAAACCTACAAACCAACTTTGAGGCTGGAAACTAGCCTTTCCGACCTAGAGAGGACTCTCTGTGAGACTTTGTCTCTGTACAAGTTATGGCTTTAAAATGTCAGCTATATTTAACACTTTTAAACAATATTTCTAGTCCTACTGGCGAAAGAAAAGAAAGACCTTGGGCTATGTAGTCAATTTAATAAAACGATAGAAACAAATGACTTAGTGACTGAACTTGAGAGGATAAAGGATAAGTAAAAAACAATCTTTCAATTTAAAAGAATTGTGTGTGGCGGGAGAAAACACATGAAGCAACTCGAAGCACTGCTAGGGATGAATTTGGAGTTCACTTAGAAGAAACACAGTCATCTAAATGGCGCAAATCTAGAGCACCGCATGGTGCATTCTAGATTCGAATCATGTTCCTATTTAGACAAAAATACATATATGAATATAAATAACCTAGGAAATAACGTACGCAAAGAGAGTACAATACATCAAACTGCCACCCTTAGAATCTTTTCATCAAAGTTTCAGGACCTTTGCATTAAGTTTCAATCAAACTCGAAAGATACATTCAATAGTCAATGTCTACACTATTTTTATCAATCCAACCCCTTTAAATCAAAATGACCCCCTTATATAGAAAACTAATGCCACATTTGGTTGTTAGGCTTGAATTACCACCTCGTAGAATCATGGATCTGGTTTCTTTGAAAGAGAACAATAACTTCAACGAATTTACTAAAAATAGAAAACCCGACTTTGCCAAATCATAATCGTAACTGAAATATTGTTTACAATCATTGATCATGATAAAAATTAGACCATATGGTTGTGATAAGGCATCATGTGCACTACTGGACACTCTGTCACCCCTGCACAACAAGTCTTCTACGCAACAATAACCTACAACAAAAAACGTAGCGGATTGTGCAGCAAGCTAGAAAAATAGGCGTTAAATATGACATCATATATCAGGAATAAAAACCTATTTTTCAAAATGGAGAGAATGTTTTGTAGGCAGGGATGATTCTAGGGGCTTAATATCGCTCATGGGCTAATTTTCCATGTTTTTTTCAAAAAAGAGATTCTCTATTTTAAAAATGATTCGCCCAAATTATATAGGATAGAATTATTTTACCTTAAAAATCGCCAAAATTTTATAAAAACTATATAAAATCCTTAGAAATTTGAATATTTTTACAAAAATATTGCCGAACATTTATAGTTGGCATATGAAGGATTAGTAAGATTCGCCAAGTTTTCCACATTTGGAAATAAATTCCCATCCTTAAAATCATCCCTATTTGTAGGTAACCGTGTTATAAAGAAAAACCTCTCTCGGTTTCATTAAATTCATCTCTAGATGCTCGAAATACATGTCGAAAAAACATGTCTCAAACAGGAAATCATGAAAGCTGAAAAATAGGGCTCAACGACTCATTCAAATATCCCAATACGTGAAACCTTTTTCAGATATGAGAGGGGTTTTTATTATTTGGTTTGTCTTGGATAAAAATCTCTCGGGGATTTTCACAATTCCTCTCCATTTGGTCATAAAGTGATATTTAATTTTACTACTAAAATAGTCATTTGCGCAACGTGCCCTATAGCCCGTGTGTAGGAAAATCCTATGTGAAATAGCATCCTTTGCGCGACAAAATTCTCTGTGTGAAATCATCCTCTGCACGACAACGTCCTTTGTGGGACAACATTCTCTGCACAACATCATCCTTTGCGCGACAACATTCTCTGTGCGACAACGTCCTTTGCATGACAACATTCTCTGCACGGCAACATCCTCTGTGCGACAATGTTCTCTATGCGACAACATCCTCTGCACGACAACATCCTTTGCGTGACATCATTCTCTATGCGATGACATCCTCTGTGGGATGACGTCTTATGCACAACAACATCCTTTGTGCGATGACATCTTCTACATGACAACATCTTCTACGTGACAACATCTTCTGCATGACAACATCCTTTGTGCGAAAGAATCCTTTGCATGATAACATCCTCTGCGAGACATAATACTTAGCGTGACAAAACTCTCTATGCAGTGAAGTCCTCTACGTAACGTGTATAAAATTTTGCAATGCACAGTTGCAAGTGGAAATGAAAATAATAAATGATAAGATTCCTTTTGAAACCAACCCTTGGATATGTTAGATGATGCCAGGCATAAAAAAAATATTGGTGCTAACTAGAATGAATTTGAAAACTACCGACAAACCTCTAACCTTAGCTATGAAAATCATGGTGCTAACAACTGGCTCCAATGGGGATTCTATCCTCCCTGTGAGGTAGAAAATAATAGTAGATCAGATGCCTTATCCATTAGGTTGTTCCCAAACTCAAATTTCCAATTGTAACTTGTAACCTACTCTCTTGCTGACCTAGAGACAATCACACTAAAATCCAAACTTGAATTGTTCCACCACAAGTTTATTCTGCAAATGAACTAAACCCAAACTGAAAATTGATGAAAGAAATGCTCTCCACGTTGAGCTTATTCACACCTACCTACCCTAACTGTTGAAAATAATCCCAATCAAGTGAAATCAAAATGCCAATGCATATCTTTGACCAGTATTGAATTCCATAGGTTTAATTCCTTGCGTATCTTTGACCAATATTGAAAGGGAAAACCCTCTCAATGGAAACTCATAAAATTCAATATATACCAAATTTAAAAATGTAGGTCCATTCGTTGTTTCCAAACATGTTGCAAAAGGATATTTAAAAGAAAGAAAATTGATTTTAAGAGATTGCACAAGATGGTCATCTTGTATCATCCCTCCAACTACATTTCCACTTCCAAAAATCTCAAACGAATGGTTGTCATGAAAGGGATGAAGATATGTATTAAATTGTTGCAATGAAACCTCTGATGACAAGAAGGACAGGGATGATTTGGGCAATAACTCATCATCATCTATATTTTCAGATTCATCTTCGACCAATGGCTATAATTTTGAACTGATAAAACCGTCCATATAACAAGCAACAGGGTCATCAAACACATGAGAATGTTGTTGCAATTTCTTGTCAATTGTTTCCCATGAATCAGTGTGATTTTGCATTAGCACACATTCCTCTGCCTTAGTGATGATCTTTAAATTTTCTTTCAACAATTTAAACAAAGAAAAACATAAAGGTAAATAATTTCCTTCAGTTGATTTGGTACTTTCTTCATTTTCTTTTTTGTAACTGTGATATGTAGATTGATTGCTCTCATTACACTGTTGAAAAGGAACATTTTCTGATAAAGAACATGCAGTTGGTTGTTCTAGGAAGTCAACATCATAATCACCATCATATTCATCATATATAGGAAAATCAACAACATCTGCAATGTCATCTAACAAGAAAAATCTTGGGACATCAACCTGCTCTTCAACAAGCTAATTTGCAAATTCATTTTCTTGATTGTCTACAAATGAATACATAAAACTATCAGCCCCATTTTTATCATGAGATGAATCAGAAGCTAAATTATCACATTCCTTTTCAATAAGTGGAATATAATTCTTTGCAAAATCATCAACATTTAAAGCTTCAAGAGGACTATGATATTATTAACCCTCTTCTCAAGATTCAAATCAACTGTTTTTTGTTCATATTCATTTTCATGTTCTTTAGCATCCAACTCCTCATTTCGAATCTATTTACATTCTTGCATATTGTTTTGAATCTTTTGATCATCATAAATTTTTTTTGTAAGGACTTAGATCTTCTTTCCATCAGAAGGAAAGACAAATCTGGATGAAAGGTTGTTGCATAATGGAGCATGGTAATAGCTTCAGTGGGTTGACTTCTGTTAGGAAGTTTAAAATAAATACTAGAAAACCTCCTACTGAAATTTTAGATGGTTTTATCTTTCATTATTCTCATGGAATAAAACTCTAAAAGGAGTAGATCCCATGACTTTCTCTCACCCCAAAATCTACAGAAAGCTTCCCTCAATTCATCCCACGAGCTAATCAACTGAGCTTGCAAATTTCTGAACCATGCTTTGGCATCTCTTTGTAAGGACTAAGAAAAGGTCCTCACAAACACATCATCATGTTCAATCTCAAAAAGTTCTATAAAATGCTCAAAGACTTGAATATGTTTTTCAACTAACTTTCCATCAAGCTCTCCCTCGACCTAGGAAGGTACTTATAATGTTTTAGAGGAAATTCATGAAGGATGGAAGGCAATTTAAGAGGACTGTATCTTTCTTGAATCTTGGAGGGTGTAGGATTAAGAACAGAAGGTACAAGCTCAGCTTTGGTTTCATTAATCTTGGAAGAATGATCATGAACATCATATGGATCAGAGGAAGGATCTTGGTGAATATCGATTATACAAGAAGAAGGTATACCTATAGTTTTCCATGGAGGATATACAAGGGTAGATCTATGGGATTCATTTGAATGAAGTAAGTGAAGAAATATTTTTTTGAAAAAATCGAGAAAGGACAAGAAGATATTGATAAAACAGAAAAGTACTTCTTGGACTAAACTTAAGCTCGAGTACCATATTTTTCCATACTACTCTTCCATATCTCTCTCAATAGGTCTCATTCTCCAGTGGATTCTTTGAATCGCATTTGAATCTTTATTGGAGTCATTGGGTGAATCGTACAACCACCTTGTTTTTTACCTCTATTCACCATCAGAAGTCAAATCTGATCTTTGTCGTTTTATCCCAAGGAAAATTTTGCCTTCGTTCCCCAACAATGATGCCAAAATGTTAGCACTCTGTAAACTTCGTTCGGCTAAGAAAACAAATTACAGAGGAAACCTACAAACCAACTTTGAGGTCATAAAATAGCCTTTCTGACCTGGAGAGAGATCTCTTTGAGACTTCGTCTCTGTACAGGTTATGGATTTAAACTGTCGGCTAGATTTAACACTTTTATACAATATTTCTGGTTCTATTGGCAAAATAAAAGAAAGACCTTGGGCTATGGATTCAATTTAAGAAACCGATAGAAAAAAATGACTTAGTTACTGAAGTTGAGAGGATAAAGGCTAAGTAAGAAACAATCTTTTAGTTTAAAATCGTTGTGTGTGGCGGGAAAAAACACATGAAGCAACTCTGAGCACCGCTTGGGATGAATTCAGAGTCCACTTAGAAGAAACACAGTCGTCTAAATGGCGCAAATCTAGAACACCACACGATGAATTATAGATTTGAATCACATTCCTATTTAAGCAGAAATACATATATGAATATAAATAACATAGGAAATAACATACGCAAAGAGAGAGTATATTACATCAAACTGCCATTGTTAGAATCTTTTTGTCAAAGTTTGAGGACCATTGCATTAAGTTTCAATTGAACTCAAAAGATACATTCAATAGTCACTGTCTACACTAATTTTTCCAATCCAACCCATTTACATCAAAATGACCCCCTCATATAGAAAAATAATTCCACATTTGGTTGTTAGGGTCGAACTACCACCTCCTAGAATCATGGATCGGGTTTCTTTGAACGAGAACAATAAATTCAACGCATTTACTAAAAATAGAAAACCTGACTTTGCCAAATCATAATCGTAACCAAAATATTCTTTACAATCATTGATCATGATCAAAATTAAACCATATGGTTGTGACAAGGAATCAAGTGCACTATTGGACACTTTGTCACCCCTGCATAGCAATTCTGCTACGCAACAATAACCTATAGCAAAAAACACAGTGGATTGTGCAACAAACTGGGAAAACAAACATTAAATATGACATCATATGTCACTAATAAAAAGCTATTTTTCAGAAATGAGAGCGGTTTTTGTATGTAATATTTCTCTAAAGAAAAACCTCTCTCGGTTTCATGAAATTCATCTCCATCTGGTTGGAATACATGTTGACAAAACATGTCTCAAACAGGAAATGATGAAAGATGAAAAATAGGGCTCAAATATTCATTTGAATATCCATATCCATGAAACATTTTGAAAATATGAGAGAGGTTTATATTATTTGGTTTGTTCTCGAAAAACACCTGCCATTGATTCAAAAAATTCTTCTCTAGTTGGTCAGAAAGTGATAATGAAGTTTACTACTAAACCAGTCATTTGTGTAGTGCATCCTATAGTCTGTGCATAGGAAAATCCTATGCATGTCAGCATCCTTTGCGTGACAACATTCTCTATGTGACAAAACCCTATGCACAACAAATTCGTTTGCACGACAACATTCTCTACGTGTCTGCATCCTTTGCACGAAAACAATATTTGTGCAAAAGCGTCCTTTGCATGACAACATTCTTTGCGTAACAACATCCTCTGTATGACAACGTTCTCTACAAAAAAACATCCTCTGAACGACAATGTCCTTTGAGTGAAATCATTCTCTATGCAACGACATCCTCTGCGTGATGACATATTATGCGCGACATCATCCTCTGTGTGATGACATCTTCTACACAAGGACATCTTCTGCGTGACAACATATTCTACACAATGACATCTTCTGCATGATAGCATCCTCTGTGTGACAGAATCCTTTATGCGACAACATCCTCTATGCAACAACATCCTTTTTGTGACAGAATTCTTGGAGTGACAAAACTCTCTACACAGTGAAGTCCTCTGCATAGCACGTAACAAATTTTGCAGCGTGCAGTTGCAATTGGAAATGAAAATAATAAAAGATAAGTTTCATTTTGAAACCGTCCCTTGGATATGTTAGATGATTCCAGGCATAAAACAAATATTGGTCCTACCAAACATGACTTTGCAAACTACTTACAAACCTCTAACCTTAGCTATGAAATTCATGGTACTAATATTGTGAATAAAGAATTGAACTAATGATAAGTTAATGGTGTAATGTAAATTTTGGTTAGCTTGTAAATTAGAATTGATTATTGGTGCAGACCCCCAACCCCTCCTTTCAGGGTTGTGGCAACCTCCCGGCCTAGGATCGGTCTCAACACCTACTTTAGATTGACTCTTCATCTCCTTGTTGGAACTCGACAAAATCTACCACATGTCCTTCTTTCTTCAAAGTGCGGTGTAATGACCCTTTTCTTATTCCTGTAAATAATCTCATAAATAATCTGAAACACTAGCTAAATTAAAATTAATTATGATATAACCTT
>JASDQU010587137.1:19724-36938 GCA_032191745.1 Picea mariana | reverse complement strand
AGCCATGAGTGTGGTTGTTGGCAGCAGGTCTCTGAGCATTCAGTTGCAATTGTTTCAGAGAGTCGCGGGTATTCATTCTGTAAGGTATAGTTATATAAGAAGACTCCTTTGAGCTCTATTCGTGTGGTAAATCGGTTTTTTTTCACAAATCTGACAAAGAATTTGGTAAATCGTTATTTTTTTTCACAAAATTTGATATAGATGAATTTGGCAGAAATCTTAAATATAATACAATTTTGAATTGGATCAGCTAGGGAGATATTTAACCACCTTAACATTGACTTTGCTTTAAGAGCTCATCGTTGTCTATTATTATGTATTTATTATTTTTTTCTTTCCCAATGGAACTTCGTTTCCTTTTGTTATGTATTTGTTGAATAGCTCTTCCTTTTCTTTTTTAAAGTGATTTGTTATGTAGTTTTTGGCCAATACTTGTGTTGAAAAGAAGGTTATGCGATATAATATATTCATTAGTGGTTGTGGAAAGGACGAGCAGAGATATGAACAATGAGATGGTTTCTTTCATAACATAGTATATGAAGAAGTCCAAGCATTATTGTCTTGTATGACCGTTCTATGATTTTGATATCTCTAGCATGTTAATTTTCATCAGAGTAGAGGATAAATACAAGAGTTGTTGAGTAAATGTGATTTGTTTAGCTGTTTCTTTGTTACATAATAGTTATATAATGGTTTTTTTATAAATTTCAGAGTATAAATACAGGAGTTGTTGAGTAAATGTGATTTGTTGAGTAGGTGTCTCTTTGTTCTATAGTATTTTTTTATAATACAAATTGTTTGTCATGTTGTATTTATCTTGTTTATGGCTATTATGTTCATTATATAATTATTATATAATGGTTGTTTGTTTATGGTTATTTGTAGTAGTGTAATGTTTATTATATAAAGTATAGTTATATATGAACATTATAGTATAGTTTTATTCACAATTTGAAACGTTTAACAGTTTTTTATAGTTTATTATTATGTATTTATTAT
Source organism: Picea mariana (assembly GCA_032191745.1). Classification (NCBI taxonomy): domain Eukaryota; kingdom Viridiplantae; phylum Streptophyta; class Pinopsida; order Pinales; family Pinaceae; genus Picea; species Picea mariana. Next base: position 35,939 of record JASDQU010587137.1, on the reverse strand, counting down.
TTTTTTTTGGAGGAAAATGTTGTTTTTCCTTGGATCTTTCCTACCCTTTGTTATGTATTAAATTTAGCTGAAATGTTTAACAATTCTTCATTGTTTATTATTATGACGATGATGATTATTAACTTTTACTATGATCAAATTGGTTTATGGGATCTTAAGAGGGTAAGTGATTACTTGTGATTCTTTAGAATTTTGTTTATGTGCTTAAAAAACATTAAGAGAAGTTTTCCAAGATAGCCATATTTTTGTTGAGTTAAGATGTTAGGAAGGTTGGTAGTGTGATAAACATTTTGAAAATGAGATCTAATATGGGTATAGGCTCGACAATCTAAGAGCAAGTGCTTTTCATCTTCAACCTTCTTAGTGTCACAAAGGTGACACACTCTTTCATCTGATGGCATTTTAGGAATTGACCAACGCCTAGTTTTACTATGGAGCTCGTGAGAATTTGTTCTTATCTTAGCAATGCTTATTGTTTTTTTTATACTTGCAAAACATATAGATAATTTTGATCTTTTAGATTAGGTTTGAGTGGATGGTGGTTATGACTTGATTTTGAAGCAATTTTAGGTAGCCTCTTGTCTTCCATGTTGTTTAACTTGTTCTTATACATTAGGTATCTAGTCATAGCCATGCTCTCAATGGAGCAGAGGCTTTTTTTTAAGAGAAGGATGGGCTAGGACGTATTTCCTTTAATTTTGAGATTATAGGTTATAAAATTCTTTTGTATTTTCTCTATCTTTCTCCATGATTCATCAGACTTCACATCCATAAAGAATAACAAGTGTAACAAGAGTCTCAAAGAAGAGTTTCTTTTTATCCCAACTCTAAAGATCATCTGATTTACAATTGTTTTCAAGTCCATTATAAGCTTTCCATCCCCCGGTAATCCTTTTCTCAATGCTATAATTCCAATTAAGCTTGTGGTGAATATCAATTCCAAAATATTTGTATGAAATCACTTCCTCCAAGTTGTTGTTGTCATATACAAAGGTATTATAAGAGATCTTATTGGATTTAATAATTAGGAGCTTAGTCTTAGTTGGATTTAATAATGAGGATTCTTAGTTGGTTTTCAAGATCATAAGAACTCCTTGTCATAAGAACGATATCGTCCACATATATATATTTGTTATTTTAGAGGATCTTCTTACCTTCTATTATCGGTTTAATAACTCTTCTTGTTGTTTTTTTGAGAGGTTATTATACTATCCCACAATACATTGTAATGGCTTAGTAATAAGTTATTGTAATGGCTTAGTAATAAGTTTTTTTCCTTTTAAAGGCTAGTAATAAAATTTAATAACTAATAATTTTAATCGTATCATAAAATTATTAAAAGTTTAAAATGACTAATTTTTTTTAAATGTAGAATGCATTTCATTACTATTGAACTTTAAAATCCTCAGTATTCGAATAAAAACATGTGATTCTTATGTATCTCTCCTTCAAGTTCGATCAGGTTTACCTTTAAACCGAATTTCATTATGAAATTCGATTAGGTTCACCTTGAGATTCGCGTGGGTTCAGTTCGATAAGATTTTATTCGATTCACCCATAAGCACGCCGGATTTTAATTATTTGCAGAGTTCTGAATTTCGAGGATAAAGTTGGGCAAATCCTCAAGCCACAGAATCTTTGAACTTTTGTTTTCAGCTATAAAATTTATGAATGGTAGGCCTTTGGTTAATAACTGAATAAATAAGTTTTCGATAAAATATCTTTATTTGAGATTTATTATAAAATTTATAGAATTTTAATATTAAATATAATTTTTTAAAATTTAATTAAATTTGAACTTAAGAATTAGTTATGTATAATTTTAAAATTTATATTATTGTTTTTAATTAAAAAGATATTTTTTAATTATCATAATAATAATAATTTGGATTTGGATATGTGACTTATTTATAATATATTTTTAAATGTAAAACGCTCATTTAAATTTTATAATATATTTTTATTATTAATTCACATTATTATTATTGATATAATTTGAAATTTGAGATTAAAAACTATCTATGGCTATTGAGGGAGTCCTTGAGATTGTACATGCCAGCAAGCTTATTTTCCAAGGAAGCATTTGTGAACATGAGATTGAGGATCTTTTCATATCTAAGGAAATATAAATATGGATTATAACTATTATGTAGGAAATATAAATATGGATTATAACTATTATGTAGAATGAGAGTCATAGTTCCATGCAACAACAATATTAGTTTCTCTATATATTTTAGGTTAAGACACAACCCCATATGTCAAGTAGCCATTTCAAATTTAAATTTTATTAAAGTATCTCCACCCCAAAAAACCAATCAAATTTTATTAAATTATCCTTAATAAAAAATCCAATTGATTACTTAAACTTACAAATCTCCAAAATCTATATAGAGGAATTAAAGGACTATCCCACAAAATGTAGAATTCTAATTAATAAAATTCAAATCCCTAATGAACTTACCATAACATGGTGATCATTTTCCATTTATGTGTCATGCTTCCCTTGCTCACGTCTATAGGTCAAGAGACTATTCATCAAAAAACTTAAAATTTTTGGAAATTAATAAAGTAGAGGAGACCTGAGTAAAACCCTTGGAAGTTAAGGAAGTGAAATAGACTAGCAAAACCCTTGGAAGTTAAGAGGGCAGAGCCATTAAAACCCTTGGAACTTAAGAAAGCATAGCATATCCAAGACTCAACACATAAAAGATGAATAGATTATTAAAGTAAATCATGTTACTACTTATGATTTACAATGATCTATGCTTTAGCAATAACCACTTTATAAAAGTGGTTAATATAGGCCTATTGGAATTATTAATTTGAAAAGGTGAAAAATGATGTGGATCTAAGTATATCAACCACTTTTATAAAGTGGTTATTTCTAGTTGTAAGAAAACAAATATTTTAAATAAATATATAAATATGAAATATATATAAAAAATAAAAAATAAAAATTCAACCTATTTATAAACATAAATAAAAAATTATAAATACAAATAAAATATAAATACAATAATTATATAATATAAAAATAGAATAACTACATAATATTTTTATAAAGTATATAATATATAATAAAAATAAAATAACTACATAATATAAATATTTTTATTATAAAAATAAATAAATATTATGTTTTACAATAGATGTATTTTTCATTGAGATTCACTATAAGCTTAATTAGAAGTTCAATTGGAATTATAGTATTGAGAAAAAGATTATTGGGGATGTAAAGCTTATTATGAGCTTGAAAACAATTGTAAATGAGTTGATCTTTGGAGTTGGGATAAGAAGAAACTCCTCTTTGAGACTCTTGTTACACCTGTTATTCTTTATGGATGTGAAGTGGCTTCTTTATGGATGTGAAGTGGTTGTAGTATCTCTTGTGAATCGTAGAGAAATATAGAGCAAATACAAAAAGAATTTTATAACCTATAATTTCAAAATTAAAGGAAATACACCCTATCCCATCCTCCTCTTAGAAACAAGCCTCTCCCCCATTGAGAGCATGGTTATGACTAGATACAGAATGTATAAGAACAAATTAAACAACATGGAAGACAAGAGGCTTCCTAAAATTTCTTCAAAATCGAGTCATAACCACCATCGACTCAAACGAGGATGGCATAAAGATGCTCGATCTTGGCTAAACTATTGGGGAATCATGGAAGACACCATTTTGCAGAATAAATATACTATTAAAAAAAAAGTCAAATCAAAATTTAAGGAGAAAATGTGGTGTGATAAAGAGTTAGAGGAAAAAATAAAATTAAGGTATTATAAGGATGTAATCAACCCTAATCTAGAAGATCAAATTTATTTATCCTTTTTACCAAGTGCAAAGAAAAAAATTAGCATTGCTAAGATAAGAACAAATTCTCACGAGCTCCATAGTGAAATTGGGCGTTCGTCAATTCCTAAAACGCCATGGGATGAAAGAGTGTGTCATCTTTGTGACACTAAGAAGGTTGAAGATGAAAATAAATTTCTCTTAGATCGTCCAGCCTATACCCATATTAGATCTCATTTTCAAAATATTTGTCACACTACCAACCTTCCAAAATTCTAAAGAATGCCAAGTAATCACTTACCCTCTTAAGGTCTGATAGACCAATTCACTCTTAGTGGACATTAAGAAATGTTAGAGGGGAGCATTATTTAACCTACCCAAGGATTTTTCTCTTCACCAATAGTAATGGTTATGATTAAGGATGGTTCATGGTGTATGTGTCCAAATTATAGATATCTCAAAAAAATGATCGTGATAGATAAGTTACTTATTCTTGTCATTTATGAATTATTAAATGAATTTCATGGAGAAATTATATTTACTAAGTAGGATCTTCATTATGGATATCATTGAATCAGAATGAATTACAGATATCATAAAATCAGAATGAGGAAGGAGGACATTTCAAAAATAGCCTTTATAACACATGAAGGTCATTATAAGTTTTTGGTTATGCCATTTGGACTAACTTAGATGATTCTTAGGCATGGTAGACTATTATTGTAAGTTTGTCAATGACTATGGTCAAATAGATGCACCTCTAACAACATTGTTAAAGAAGGAAGCAATTTATTGGACTCAAGATGCAGCCAAAGTTTTGAAGAAACTTAAGGAGGATATGTGTACAACTCCTTTCCTAGCCACACTTCACTTCACTAAAACATTTATTGTGGAGTGTGATACCTCAGGCCATGGTGTTGGTGCAGTTTTAATGTAATAAGGAAGAACCCTTTCCTATGAAAGTAGCCAACTTAAAATAAAAACCTTACTCAGACCCATTTATGAAAAATAAATGTTGGCCATACTACATAGAGTTAAGAAATGGGACCCTTACCTAATAGGATGATACTTCAATGTGAAAAAAACTCATGATAGTTTAAAGTACTTCTTGGAGAAACGATTATCTTCAAAAGAGAAACAAAAATGGGTTACAAAGATGCTAAGTTATGAATTTTAAACTATCTACAAGAAAGGAAAACATAATATGGTGGCAGATGCACTTTCAAGGAAATAAGAAGAAAGAGAGGGTTCATTATGTGGTATTTCTATTCCGTAATCTGATTGGGTGGAAGAAGGAAGGATAGAATGGAAGCAACATCAAGAGGTATGCAAGATCATTAAACAAATAAAAGAGGACCTCGATGCATTAATTTTTTTTGTATGGAATAATTATTTGCTATGGTATCATGATCACCTATATTTATGTAAGAATTCTCAACTAAAATAGAAGGTCCTTCTAGAATTGCACACTTATCCTATAGGAGGTCATTCAGGGTTCTTGAAAACTTATCATAGGATCATGAAGGAGTTTTTATGGGAAGGACTTAAAAATTATGTTCAAATGTTTTTTTTCTGAATTTGTAGTTTTCCAATAGTATAAGGGAGAGAAAATCAAGAAGCTAGGTCTCCTACAACCATTATCTATACCAAGTCAACATTAGGAAGACATTTTAATGGATTTTATTATGGGTTTACCCAAACATGAAGGAAATACTATCATCATGGTATTAGTGGATTAATTGACAAAGTATACCCATTTTTTCTCCCTTTCTCATCCTTTTAAAGAAAGTACAATATCTAAAAAATTCATGGAAATGGTTCAAAGGATACATGGAGTCCCCAAGTTTATTATAAGTGATAGACATCCAATTTTCACTATAAATTTTTGGACGGAAATATTTTATTGTTTGGGTACTAAATTGCATTATAGATAATCTTATCATCCTCAATCTCATGGCAAAAATAATATTGTGAATAAATGCATAGAAGGATATCTTCATTTCTTTGCATCTCACACAATGGGTCTAGTGGTTTCCCTTGGTATAATGGTGGTACAATACATCCTTCCATACTTCATAAAAAATGTCCTCATTTCTAGAAAGTTATGGATATTATCCTCCATCCATCACATCCCCCTTGAAAGGGACTACAAAGGTTCAGGCAATGGAGGACCACATAGGGCACCAACAAGATGTTCTCAAAGTATTGAAGGACAACTTGGTTATGGAAAAAAATAGGATGAAACAACAAGAAGATCAACATCGCAATGAAATAGAGTTTGAAGTGGGGGATTGAGTATTTTTTAAGGTACAACAATATAAATAGATGTCCCTCAAGAAAAAAAAAGGACAATAAATTAACACAAAAATATTATGGGCCATATAAGGTGTTGCAAAGGATTGGAAGTATGGCTTACAAATTGAAGAACTTTTCCTCCACTTTCCTCCATATTCATGTGTACATCTAGTCTTCCACTTTATTCATTAAACATGGCAATGCATGACAAGATCGAGGTCCAAAATATTTTACAAAATATTAATGAAGAAGGGAATATCATACTAGATCCAAAATAAATCCTTGAAACAAGGATTAAAAGCACCAGTGAAATTGCTAAATTATTGAGTACCTCATCAAATGGAAGAGCCTACCAGTGGAAGAGGTGACATGGGAAGATGAGTTCTTCATGTAGAAACATCCAAAATTAGTCAAGTGTTGAGGACGACACTTGTTTGAAGGGGAGTGACATGTTAATCCCTAGGCCAAGCCCCATGTTAAGTATAAAACCCCTTATTAAGCCCTAGATATTGAATTATTACATTTCTAGTGTTATATTGTATGTAGGATTCAACATTTCGTTGTACCCTTTAATTACAATTTTACCTTTGTATCATATATATATATATATATATATATATATATATATACACACATCAAGGAGACCTAGTATTAGGATCATCTCATCTCATCTCATCTTATACATTGAATATATTGTAAAATGAGGTTTCACCCTCAAAGTGGACTGGTATTCATTGATTTTGTAACAATATTAGTATACCACACAAGTATACAATTATAGGAGTCAATAAATGGGAGAAGTACATTATTAATCATATGCATAAAAGTGGCTAGTGCATTAAATAAACCAAAAAGGCATAACTCACCATGCAACCACCTTGCATTTTCAAGGAAATGTTCCAAGTGTTTTATTCTTCTTTCATTCACTCTAGTGGTATCCTAACTCTAGGTCCAACATAGTGAAGTGCTTCATTTTTGTATATTGATATAACAATCATTAAGTCATCACAATGTATATTGGTTATTAATAGTGATCTTGTTTAATGCATGGTATCCAATACACGTTCACAAACTTTCATCTTTCTTGGGAATAATGATGATGGGTGACCGATAAGGTGAAGTACTTTGCCTTATGTTGGGATATTTAGACACTTAGGAGTTAGTTAAGATATACTTGGTATAATGTGTCATTAGGTAAAAGGGTGTTTCTTTACTATGCATTAGTATGCATTTGTAGTTAGGAAATCCGACAGTCACGATATGTTCTCGAGATAGAGTGATCCTATGGTTCATACTCTCCTCGACCTTAATGGCCATTCATCCATGGCTTAGCACCCGATTGGTCCATGATCTTTATTTAAAGAGCATGGAGGATCATTTTCCGATGATCGATTGTGAGAAATTCTCTTGTAAAATCTCTCTATATAATCTTTTTCTTTTGCATTAATAAACTGCTCCAAGTGGCCGCATTGGTTGGTGTCATGGATGTTTCCTCATAGGGTTTTACCATGTCAAAACATCGATATATTGATCTTTTATCTGGTTGTGTGAGTCATTATTGAAGGTGTTCATCCTTTGTTTGAATACCCATGTTGTTGAAAATTGTATCATAACCTGTTTGAAGACCCTCTCCATTGTAGATCGAGATCGTGAATCCAAGTTGTCTTATCTCCATTTTATGCCATTTATGTAAACTTCTAGGCTAACAGGACTATTCCATCATGCTCGGAGCACTCATTTTAGTCAGGAACACTTTTCGTTTCACTCGAAAATGTTTTTGTTTGCCCAAGATACGACCATTTCAGTCAGATCCGAAGCGAAATTTTTTTCTTGGGTGAAAAGAGTTTTTTTTTAGAACTCTATCCAAGACCATCTTTCACAACAAAAACACCTCCAATCTTCTTTTTGAACATTACAATATGTTTTTCTATACCATTTGGTTAAAAGTTTCCTTATTAAGTAAGAGTTCTTGAGTTCAAGTCTCTCCTTTTGTTATTTTTTTTGAAAAAGTTCATGCTCAAATTGTAAAGTGAATCACTATAAGTAGATTTAATATTTTATTTTAGAGTTATTTATTTTGCATGCAGTTTTTCTTTTATAAATTAATTGTAAAAGTGATCCCCACTTCTCTTTACAAAAGTGAGTCACTTCATAAAGCAACTTACACCACCACATGGTCCTTTGGTTACCGTTTATGTCTTTTTTAAACATGGCATAACTTTCACATCCGAAGTCCATTTTTAATGTTGTTTTTTCTAAAACCTCATATTTTTTCAAGATCTTTCCATCAGTTCATCAATTTCAGTTTTTAAATCCATATTGTCTACATGTTTATTATGGCTTCTTTTATTAATATTTTGCTTACTAGCACCAACTATTTCCAATGGAAATCTCATATGGAGGATTTATTAAGAAGTAAAGGCTTGTACCATAGTACCTTGGGAAAGGAAAAAGAACCCACTGATGCTGATAAGAAATTCAAATGGACTAATAGGAGTGATGAAGCACGTGGACTAATCAGAATGTTTGTCTCTCTTGATTTAAGGTTCCACCTTAAAGAAATTGATGACCCCAATGAAGCTTGGGAAAAGATTGAATCTGTTTTTGGTAAAATCAATATTGTTCGAGAAAAATAGTTCGAAAATCACATACTGACTTTAAATCCAAGTGATTTTTCTTCCATTGGAGACTATCTATCTAAGTTTAAAAAATTTATAATTTTATGTGAAAAATGTGAGATAAAGATGGATGACGAGCGTTGCATCTATCTTATTATCTCTAAGCTAGGTAGTGGATATTCTGTGTTTGTATCTACCTTTTATGCCATGAGAGAGGCTCTAGGGTCAACTTATAAAAAAACCCACTCTTGAGTCCTTTGGTGTTGCTTTGATTAGAGAGGAAGATAATCTTGTACAACTTGGAGTGATCAACACTACAGGTACCTCCAACAAAGCCTTAGTTTCCTAGTAGAAAGATAAATCTAGGAATCCCAAGAAACAACATCCTCACTACAACAACAAGAAACATAAGAGTCCCAAACCCACTCAAACAACTTTATCTCTTGATGGTTACAAAGGAGCAAAATATAAAAATAACAAGACTCGCAGACATTGCAACTTTTGTGATAAATATGGTCATGATGAGTCATAATTTTTCAAGAAGATGGAAACTTTAGAATCAGCGATGAAGAAGCACAACATCAATATTGATTCTACTTCTTCTTCTTCTTCTCATGGACATGCAATTTTTGCTTTTGGTTTCTCCTTAAATACAACTTCTACTTCTTCTTCTGATGAGTGGCTTATTGATTCTGGAGCATCTTATCATATGGCTAAGGATAGAGACATATTTTCTTCTCTAAATCAATGTAACACCAATAAAATATTTGTTGGTTATGATAGATCTCTTAGTGTTGAAGGATATGGACTAGTTCAAGTATAAAATGGTCATTTAAATGATGTATTATGTGTTCCAAGTCTTTCTTGTAACCTTTTATCAGTATATCAAATCACTCATTCAGGTGAAGGTAAAACCAAAGAGATTTCACCTCACCAAGTTGTAATCCAGGATCTAAAAGATCCTAAGAATGTTCTTGCAACTGGAATTGTTGATGATATTACTAGTTTGTACAAATTTGACAACTTTGGGTCATCATATTTTTCAATTTTTTTTTCTCATAGCGATGACTTGAGAAAACTTTGGCATGAGCGGTTTGGTCATCTAAACTATTTCTCATTGTAACAACTATATAATCAACATATGGTGATTGGTGTTCCTCATGTTTCATGCAGAGATGGTGTTTGTGCCGTTTTTTTTCTTGACAAACATCATCGGGATAATTTTGACAAACGTGCCTCTTGGCACGCTTCGGGCCCTTAGCAGCTTGTTCACAGTGATTTTTGTTGTCCACTTTCTTCTCGTTATTTTTCTGGGTGCAAATATTTCTTAACTTTCATTGATGACTTTTCCAGACCTACTTGGGTTTACTTCTTAAAATGTAAGAGCGAAGTTTTTGACAAGTTTTTGGCCTACAAGGCCCTTGTAGAAAAGAAAAATGGACATCAAATTCAAAAGTTAATAACGAATAATGGAAGTGAATATGAGAAAAATAATTTTACAAGTTATTGCACTACATAGGGCATACAAATGAAACACATTGTTCCATATACACCACACCACAACAAAATGGTGTTGTTGAGAGAAAGAACTGCACTTTAAAAGAAATGGCTAATTGTATGATCCAATTTAAGGGATTAAGTCTAAAGTATTGGGCAAAAGAAATCAACTGTGAAAACTACATAGTAAATCACATTCCCACAAAGGCTCTTAAAAATATAACACTAGAAGAGGCTTGGAATAAAATTAAACCAGATGTACGTCACTTCCGTGTATTTGGTAGTATAGCATGGGATCACATTCCTGATGAGAAAAGGAAATCACTGGAACCTAAAAGTGAGAAGTGTATATTTGTTGGTTATTCCAAAGATGTCAAAGGTTATAGACTTATTCAACCACAATGTAATGAAATTATTATTAGAAGAGATTTTAAATGTGATGAAAATCTCTTGGCATGCGAGCGTAATTCGACGATTGTGCCTTCTTTGGCCTGCGAGCCATCTTTGACATTTATGCCTTCATCTATTCCTATTCTAGTTTCTTCTTCAAGTGATGGCAGTGAGGATGAAAATCCACCTCCACCTACTCACCTTCTTCCAGCTGAGTCTTTTGAACCTGAACCAACACGAGTTTCACCACTTCCTAGATGGGTTCATTCAACATGAGAAGAAGATGGTGGTATTGTCGGTGATCCTTCAGATCAATGTTAAACACATTCACAATTACAACAAGCCTCTTCTCTTTTGGCTCAAGTTTCAGAGACTCATGATCCAGAGACATTTGCAGAAGCTTCAGGTCATCCAGATTGGGATACAAAATTAATGAAGAGTATCGTTCCTTAATGGAAAACAATACTTGGGATATTGTACCTCTTCCAAAAGGAAGAAAAAATGTCAAATGTAAATGGGTCTAAAGAACTAAGTATGCATAAAATGGAAGTGTTGAAAGAAACAAGGCTCGGTTAGTTGCCAAAGGATTTTCCCAAGTTGAAGGAATTGACTATAATGAAACCTTTTCCCCTATAGCCAAAATGAATTCCATCTGCCTTGTTCTTTCCCTTGCTGCCTCACATAAATGGGAAGTCCATCAAATGGATGTTAAATCTGCCTTCTTGCACAGACATTTGCAAGAATAAATATACATGGAAAAACCTCTTGGCTATGTCTAAAATGAGTCTAGCCTTGTCTGTCTCCTTAAGAAATATCGTTATGGTCTTAAGCAATATCCCCGATCTTGGTATGCCAAAATGGACAACTTTCTTATTCACACTGAATTCTGTAGATACCATTCTAATCCTAATGTCTATACCAATAAATTAGGAAGCCATCTTATAATCCTTGTCCTTTAGGTTGATGACCTTATCCTTACTGGTAGCAAATCAAAACTATTAAACCATGTGAAAACCAACCTTAAGAAGAAATTTGAAATGACAAACTTAGGTTTTTTGCACAATTTCCTTAGTCTCCAAGTTTTGCAAACCAATGAAGGAATTTTTCTTTCCCAGTCTAAGTATGCTTGTGACCTTCTTCATCGCTTTCACATCAATGATTGTAAACCATCCCCTTCTCCCTTCCAATCTAGATTCAAGATTACTGCCACCTGTACTTCTCCCGAATTTGATGCCACCCTGTACCATGAGTTAATTGGTAGCCTCTTATACTTGATTCATACCCGTCCAAATATTTCCTTTGTTGTTGGTATTGTTGCTGATTATATGAAAATTTTGATCTATGTTAGGAGTTCAGGAAGTTGTCACTAAGGGAGGATAGGATCTAATGCCTCCTTCCTTCTCCTATTGTGTCACAATTGTAAATCCTTCAATCCTATCCCAAGTTGTTCTTAAGGGGGGATGTTAGGATATTTAGACACTTAGGAGTTAGTTAAGATCTACTTGGTATAATGCATGGTTAGGTAAAAGTGTGTTTCTTAGTGAGTTTATTTAGTATTCATTAGTATGCATCAGTATGCATTTGTAGTTAGAAAATTTGATGGTCACGATATGTTCTTGACATAGAGTGATCTGACGATTCATAATCTCATCAATATTAATGACCATTGATCCATGGCTTAACACCCGATTGGTCCATGATCTCTATTTAAAGATCATGGAGGGTCATTTATCGATGATTGATTGTGAGAAATTCTCTTGTAAACTATCTCTGTAATCTTTTCCTTTTGCATTAATAAACTGCTACAACTAGTCGCGTTTGTTGGGGTCGTGGATGTTTCCCTGTAGGGGTTTGACCATGTCAAAACATCGGTGTGTTGATCTTTGATTTGGTTCTGTGAGTGGTTACTGAAGGTGTTTGTTCTCTATTGTAATACGTGTGTTGCCGAAGACCTTATGACTCACTATTACAATAATTATTGCAATTGTCAATTCACCTCATTTTCTTCCAACAATGATTGATGATACAATCCCATTTTAGGTAATAGAGATATCTTTGGCAATTAAAATCGGTCCTCAATCTCCCTCTTTGGTAGTATCCCTTTGGTTTTTTGAAATAATTCCTTGTATTTTTCCACTCTATTCCTTATTACAACCTTCTATGGATGACTTGACCTCCAATTTATCTTCATTCTATTGATTCTCTTTCAAGAACAACAATACAAACTTGTGAGAATTGAAAATGAAATTCCACCCATATTTTACCTAGTAGAACTAGTTTTCCTTTTATTTGAAGACAACATCTCATAGGTACCTTTATGGGCTCCCAAGTACTACCTCACATACATCAAATGATATTGCATCCAAAACTATTCCATTAATGTAATTACCTTCAATAAACAAAAATCTGATCTTTCATTCCCTGGTAACTCTTAATTCCATATCTAGACTTACCTATCCCAAAGGATAAGGTCAAGGTTGGTCGTGCATGGTTTTGGTATGAGTTGTCCTGAATCCCCTAGAAAAGGCATACATAGTGATGGAGCCCCTTGTAAAGGGCAGACATGGTTCCAACGCACCTGTAGATGGTGTGGGAATTCATGTGGTGAGGTTTGCAAAGCTTTGTAATGTTTTGATCAATCAATCACATCATCATAGAGAAAATCATAAAAGAAAATATTTTAAATTAGAACTGTTATTGTTTTAAGAAAATAATTGATAAAAATAAGAGCTCTTCAAAATATTCCAATTACAATTTTTATACTCTATTATAACTAGCCCAGCCACTTAACCCCTGGTTGATGAATGCCAAGAGGTGATGACAACCCGCCCAAACATCCCATCATGGTGTTCGTCATATTTCACAATAATAATTAATGGAAGCTTAATGTTTTTCTATCCTTAAATCTCACACCCACATTGCAATGTTGTATATTTTTAATTAAAAGATTCACTAATTTGAATGATTTCAATAGGTATAAACCTTTAAAATAATTAAATAATATATTTTTTTGCAATTTCATGCATTAAAAAGTAAAATCTCACTGTTTATTATGAATAACGGAATGCTCTATAATGTCTTGGATTCTCAATGTCCATCGGCTCTGGTGGTGCTTCTATCTCCATCTCATTTGGTAACAATTTGAAGAAAGTCAGAGAAATACGAGATTGTCTTCCTTTAACAATCACATGGTGTTTTCCATTGCGAATCCCATTGTTACTCCATGCCTTCAAACACTTTCTCAAAGATATTTTAAGATAAATATGCCAACTCAAGTTAGTAAATATTTGCAATTAAGAACAAACTATTTATGAGGACCAAATTTCTCATTATAGGAGAGATATGTTGCAATACAACTCACATGGGTTTTGAGGCCAATCATAGAATTATGCCACTATAAAGATTGTGTGCTGAAATTTTCATCATAAGAGAGATATGCCGCTATACAACCTATTGGAATAATTCTTACAATATAAATGGTTAGAAATTGCTTTGGATTTGTTGGAGGTTGTTGAGAGATTCTCTCAACCTCTCTCTCTATGTTTAGAATAAGTTGGATCTGAATCCAACTTTATAACTGTGTTGTAATTGTGCAGAAAGGTAATGCAATATAAATTATTATTTGTATGTATAATCATGTACCTCTAATTTTATCTTGGTATCAGAGAAAGTTGTTCTCGCTTAACTCCCTTGTGGGATGGCCAGGAAAATGTGAGAGCAAAGAAAGCTAATTAGTAGAGTGTATGTTGTGAGTTCATTTATGTCTTGAATAATTTTCTACGTGAACGTTTGCTTGAGTGTGAGTATTTATGTGTAAAGGAGACTCTCACCTTATGAATAAAGATATAATGCATGAAGAGATTGTCGTTGGAGTGAGATCTGCTACAAAGGGTGTCGTCAAATATTGTTGGAAATTCCAAAAGGCACATCATGATATATCATTCCTCATCTCGATGATTGAGAGGAACTGTACGTAGTAGAGAGGAGACATTGATGGGCCATATTTAAACTCATTGCCAAATAGAAAAATCAAGAGGAATCCATTTTTTTGAAGATGCATTGAAATTCCATCGTGCGCTAAAGAGAAAGTTATTTGAAATTTTGAGTATAGTTAGTAATTGTTGGATAAAGATGCACTCGGGTCCATATTGTTGATGTATGAGTAGTTATATATTTTATAATTATTTTGGTCTGTAAAAATTTATTATGATGCAAAAGCAATTAATTGAATAGAGTAACATAATTGCAATCAGTGGTTCTCAACGTTCTTCGGTACCAAGAGAACATATCATTAATGGATTATGTCTACTTTCTATCATATGCTGGTGGGACTTGTTGTACTTAGGTGCTTCAATATTGTCAGTTACAGGTTATCCATGTATATATTGTTGTAGATGTGTTTAAATAAGGTCAATTGTATGCTTGACTAATGAAAATATCCAGTAATCAGATTACTATCCTATATAAATGTCAAAATTTGTTCTTCCGGGGAATTTCACAGATGGTAGTGTATCCATAGGATAATTCAGTGTCGAGGCTATACTTTGGGGTAGTCAAGAAGCACCAATCCTGCGAATACGTCAATGATGGTATGAAGTGGTTATACTTTAGATGGATCAAGAGGTAGCTCAAAAGTGTGAAGAAGAAAAGAGCAAAAACCGGATATTGCAGAGTGGGTAGAGTTTTTGATGAAGACCAACGAGAAAAAAAATCAGACCAAGATTTATATTGTAATTAGTATTGCAAGTTTTTTGTAATGTAAACATTAAAGGTGGTTGTTGGAATAATGCTTACAATAGAATTGGTTAGCAATTGCTTTAGATTTGTTGAAGGTTGTTGAGAGATTCTCTCAACCTCTCTCTTTATGTTTAGAATAAATTGGATCTGAATCCAACGATATAATTATGGTGTAATGGTGCAAAAAACAATATAATAGAAATTATATATAATTATGTACTATGGTTTCTCTCTCTAATTTTATCTCAACCCACATCAGACCCAAAATAACTATTACAGAGTTATGTCTCTAATACGGGTACAATCCGCTTTATTTAGAATGTTATTTGGAGGTCAAAATGTCATTATAGGACGATGTCAATCTAAATAATAGAATATAAATACAATTCTTTTATTTAAAAAAATTTAAACCAGATAGAAATACTTAATATAAAAAAGAAAAAAATAGAGATATAAACAATTTTATTTAAAGATAGAGGTATATGATATTTTATTTAGAATAAAATATAAGTAAGAATAAAATAACATTCCAGCATGTTATTAAAAGAAAAAATAGCAACATACTTCATTTCCATTGCTTTTTATAGTTTCAAATTTTTATTTGATAAAAATAACACTTTTTATAATTTTAAAGTTTTATTTGGGAGGGGAGTTTTATTAGATAAATTATAATATAATTTATCTAATAAAACCTATAAAGGGTGGGAGGAGGGGCTTTATTAGATAAATTATAATTATATAATAAAGCCCGGCCTCCCACCCTCTATATAGAGGGTGGGAGAAGGGGCTTTATTAGATAAATTATAATATAATTTATCTAATAAAGCCGCCCCTTCCACCCTCTATATAGAGGGTGGGAGGGGGGGCTTTATTAGATAAATT
>JASDQU010587137.1:1785-18336 GCA_032191745.1 Picea mariana | reverse complement strand
ATATAATTTATCTAATAAAGCCCCTGCTCCCACCCTCTATAGGCTTTACTAGATAAATTATATTATAATTTATCTAATAAAGCCCCTCCTCCCACCCTCTATATATTAAGTGTTAGAGTTAATGTTTATTTTTTAATTAGATTTGGTTTGTGTTTGTTAGAAATAGTTGAGATATTTTCTCAACTTCTTTCTAAATTTGAAATAAGTTGGATCTCACAACACCTATATAAACTTATGGCTGAACTTCAAAATCTATAATAAAAAGTGTGAATTATTTTGTTAATGAATGGGTTTAGCTTGCTCACAAGATAGCCTAGGAAAAATGAAAGTATGTGAGATGTAATTTATATAGGATATCATAGTATAGTTGAAACTTTAGGAGACTATGTTGAATTTTTTTGTGTATTGTTTAGCTCTTGAGAGTGAGACCTACATGAAGGAGCTCATGTGCTTGTATATGAGAGCTACCTTCCAAACAAAAGAAATCAACCATGAATTAGAAAAAAGAAAGTTTCAAGTGCATTGAATAGTGTCATCATGAAAACCTCACACATTGTGCATTAAATGTTTTTTTGGATGATAGTGCAAGGTGAGATCCATTACAAATGCAGGATTGCAGAGCTTCTTTGTTATTCCAAGCGTGCAAGGTGAGATCCATTGCAATTGAAGGATTGCTCAACTTCTTTGATATAGCAAGGAGGAGAAGCAAATGTAGTGTGTCAATTGCTTTTGCGACTATATATTTTTTTTGTACTAGTTGAATCGACAACTTGGGCAGTTCTCGTACTCCTGTGACAAGGGCTCGATTACCATATGCTACCTCTATAACCTCTAGGTGCGTCCACACAACCCACAAGCATGGGGCATGGGTAAATTCGGGTGAGAATCGAACTTGAGACCTCCTTTACATATTTCCTTCCATTTACACGACACTTTCGAGTCGATCTACACCCCTGAGGGCCTAAAACGTTTGGAGGACATGGGGGTGGGATTTGATCTAGTTATGTGTGCAGAGGTCACAATACCATTTAATGTAATATATCTAGGTGCAACCACATGTTGAACCACTACCTCAAGGTGCCTCCATGGATCTAGGTGAATCCCTCATGTGAACCTTTCCCAACAGTGAAAAAATCCTCACTCTCCACCATTGGATCCAACCCCTTTGGGCTTAAACAATTTCGAGGACATGGGGGTGGGATTTGATCCACTTATGTGTGAACGGTTCACGATACCATTTAATATAGTATCTCTGGGTGCAACCACATGTTCGACCACTACCTGAAGATGCCCCCATGGCTCCAGGTAAATCTATCGTGCGAATTAAACCTTGCCCAACTGTGGAAAACTCTTTGCTTTCTACCATTGGATCCAACCCCTTTGAGAACTTTTGAGGCTATATTGAAAGGGGAATTATATTACTTTATTTAATAACATATAATTTATTTATTTGAATTTATTGCAAGGTAATATAATTTAAGAGCTTATGTTTTTTTTGGTGATCTAGGTGCTACAAGACCATTGTCACTCGTTATGTCTACAAATTTTTACAATGGATTTTCTAGTCTCAAATAATCTTATCTTCAAGTGATTAAGTAGTAGTTCATAATGAATGGTTGTGTGATGGAGCTCACACCACTAGATTTCATATGTCAATAAAGTTGTTGATGAAGAATTTACCATAAATCAATGTTAAAAAAACTATTTTTTTAAATATGTTTATTTGATTTGCTCTAGGTAATTTGATTTTAGTATGGTTGTGAGTGAAGTAAACATTAAGGGAGGGTATCCTAGTTAATGTTTACTCTAGTAAATTTAGTTTGTGTTTTTTATATTTGATATATTCTCTCAACTTCTCTCCCTAACTTTGAAATAAGTTAGATCTCCCAAAAACTATACAAACAATTTTTCTCAATGTAAATAGAGAAAATAATTTTATTTAAAATAAACTAACATCCATAAGATAAGAATAGTGAAAATCAAGAGTGAAGACATGAAAATAAACTATAAGGTATCTCCTAGGAAGACAATGAATGAATTGGGCGTCAACTTCACTTCCAACCTTACTTAAAACCTGAAGATCGCCCACCTCATCTTCATGCAGTATCGTAATGCTAGTTCCATAGCTAGAAAAGTTATCAATCCGGAGGCTTCATCGCATGATACTTGGTATTCATTCATGCAGAACCAAAATTTACAATGCTCGAAGTGTGAAGCGTAGTAATTGGTCACTCCCAAACTGGCTAGAATAACTTTGGGGATTTGGTCAAACAACTCCTTCATCCTCTCAAAATACTCTGGCATAACTTGGCTGCTATGATTATATATAGTAATGGATCAATGATGTCTAGATAGTTTTACAACAATCACCCTAAAACTTATTAGAAAGACAAATCCCCTAAATTTTAGAGTAAGAACCCTAAAACCTTAAAAAAAAACCTAAATCCAAGGCATAAGTCCTACCATAAGGTTTGGTTTCAGTGAGGCCACATGAGATTGTTGAACTCGTGTATGGATTCGAAATTGGGCCTTATGCCAATGCTCTCGTAAAAAGGAGTCCTAGGTCCTCCTTTGACGCAATGATTAATCATAACCGGCAATAAATTTTTCTCCTTGGTCTCTGTAGGGATCTTAAACACGTCCCTATAGAGGATTTCTACTCTCCCGATAAGTAGGTCTGGGATTCCATGATTGGTAAACTGAAAAAACCCCCAGTTTTCACAGCATCTTCTGAATTCCGATCGAAAGAGTTTTTCCTCATAGTCTGGATCGAATCCCTCGCCTTCCAGTCCCTCTGATTGAATGTGAGAGAGATCGAAGACAAGGATATCTATATAGATATCACGTTGATCAGTAGTTGCTGTAGCAACACCGCATGAGTCGAGAGAATTTGGGATTGAGGAGCCATGAGTGGTTGCAATTGTTTCAGAGAGTCACAGGTATTCATTATGTAAGGAAGTGTTATATATGAATATTCCTTTGGGCTCCATTTGTGGCACTGGGCCGGAGTAAGTTCATTGTGTGGAAAATCAACATATTTTCACAAATCTGATAAAGAATTTGGTAAAGCGTTAAAGAAGAATAAAATTTTGACTTGGATTAGCTAGGCAGATATCTAACGACCTCATTGTTGATTTTTTGGTTTAACAACTCTTCATGGTCTATTATTATGTTGTTGTTTTTTTTCCTTATTAGGTTCTTCATAGCCGACCATACATAATTTTATCTTCACTGGTCAAGCTTCTCGATGACCTTCTAGAGGCTTCTAGAATATTCTTGAGGGTCATCCAAGTTCACATAGACATATCTCCTCAATCGTGAGGAACTACGTGGTGTGTCATATATCACCAGATATGGCATGACATGTACTATCCATCTATGATAGTCTTACCCAATTATACTGACTTTCATGTCTTTATTCCACGATCAATTGTGAGTTCCATGACCAACCTGGGATCCTCTCAGATGGATCATATACCAAGGGAACCTCTAAACCAGATGTCCACCATCACCAACACACGCCTCTACAAACATGCACTGAAGTCACCAACATACCATCGCAAGATATGTGCCTTTTGATCAAATATTGTATATCTATGCATGTTAAGTTATCGGCAACACATTAAATAATAATCTATAAGTATTTACAAAAGAACAGGGAAATTTTCAAGCTTATATATATAACGGATTAACCCCCCCCTTCTTAGTTATTTTTCCAACAATTGGTATCAGAGCCGGTGCCTTTGATCAAAGGTAGATCCATAAGCTTGAACATGACTATTCATGAAGGAAATCCAACTAATAGAGCCCCTCTATTTGATGGAACAAACCTTTTCTTCTGGAAAATAAGGATGAGAACATATTTAATGTCTTTGGGTGCTAATGTTTGGGATGTCGATGAAACTGGATATGTGAAGCATGTAGTCTTGGCCTCAAAAGATGATAAGATGGAGTTTAGCTTTAACGCAAAAGAAATGAAAGACATCCTCAGTGGACTTGAAAAAGCTGAGTTTGTCAAAGTCATGCACTGTGATTCAAAAAAAGTTATGTGGGACAAGATGATAAGTAGTTATGAAGGTAATGAAAAGGTGAAAGACACAAAACTTGAGACTCACAAACTGAAATTTGAGCAGTTAAAGATGGATGAAGATGAAACTATTAGTAAGTACTTCTTACGTATAGAAGAACTTGTCAACACTATGAAAGTTCTAGGTGAAATGATAGATGAATATTTTCTAGTCCTTAAAATATTAAGATCTCTTCATGATAGATTTAACTCAAATGTCTCTGCTATAGAGGAAATAACTGATCTCAAAACGTTGATGATAGATCAACTTCTTGGAACCCTAACTACTTATGAAATGAGAATCACCAAAGGTAAATCCACTACAAGAGAGGCATCCTTTAAAGAAGAGAAAAACATAGACTCTGATATAGATGAGATTTAAGCAAATTTTGTTAGAACACTGACGAAAGGATCAGGCAAATACAAAGGTAAATTTCCCTTCAAATGTTTCAACTATGGTAAGATAGGTCATTTTGCATCTAAGTGTCCTCACAAAAGAAAGGATTAGACATATGACAATGAAGATAATAAAAAACACAAGAAGGTGTATAAAGAGGATAATTTTAAGAAGAAAACCCTTTGTGTAAACAATGATGACGATCCTTCAGATGAGTGACTCTTCTATTGAAAGTAAAATAAATCATTTCATGCTAATGGCTTTAGTATATCTAAACACCAAATATACAAGAAGTGAGTTCACTTATTGTGAAGCAGTAGTAGATCTTAAAGGAGATCTTGTCAGTGCCATGGAAGAGATTGATAGACTCATAGAAAATAAAATAAAACAAAAACAATTACTGCTAAGGTATGAGAAAACTGGCAATGAATCATCTGAAGAAATTACTCTATTGAATGTTAATTTAGAAGAAACTAAGAAGATTGAAGACATCCTCAAAAAACAAATGAGGGAAGCCAAAACAAAAGTTGAAAAATTTGAATCTGAAGTAGTGTTTGTCAGAAAATAACTAGAGAAATTTCAGGCCTTATATCATGAGAACCTGACAAGTATTAAAGCCTCAGAAGGATTAGCCACTAGTATGAATCAACAAAGGAATCCAAAGTGGAAAATTGGTTTGGTTTATAAATATGGATCAAGTAGTATTCAACCAAGCAACAAAGAATCCATCAAGTTTGTTAAATCTACAACCATTGACAACAACAAAATTGCAGAAAAAAGGAAGATAATCAGCCGCCAAGGAGGAGTGAAGAAAACGGTACTAGAAATGACTCTGTAGAACAAAGAAACAATACACCCTCTGATCAAGGAAATCATCAACATGGAAGAAATCAGCCTACTCAAAGAAGACAACCATTTTCTAGGTACAAATATTTTTTCTATGGATATTGTTTTTATTGTTCTAACTTTGGCCACAAAGCTGTAAATTGTTCCTTAAGATTTAGACAGGAGAAATCAAGACACCCAAGGAATAAATATCTGCCACAACAAAGAATGAGACAATCAAGTAACAAACAACCACAAACTACAAATCATGTGATGGATGGGAAAAAGATGCAGATTAAGCATAACAATCATTATGCTCCTTTATTCAATGAACTAGAATGTTACATCTGCCATAATTATGGACATAAAGCTGCAGACTATCGCCTAAAGAACTATAAGCCAGATTCAAATCACAGAGATGAAAACATTAAGGTTTGGAAGAAGAAAGAAGATAACAAGTGTGGATTAGTGTTGTCAGCTCAAAGAAAAAAGAACCCCTGGTATATTGGCAACGGGTGATCCAGTCATATGACAGGTGACAAAAGTAAGTTCCTATCACTCAAAGAAAGTAAATCAAGAAATGTGAATTTTGGAAATGATGCTCCAGGAAAGATCAGAGGTAAAGGTCTAGTAAGCTTAAGTAATGGAAGAGGCAAAGGTCAAAATGTATTATTTGTTGATGAATGAAAGCATAATCTTATTAGTGTCAGTCAGGTGTGTGACAGAGGATGTGAAGTCATTTTCACTGCCAAAGATTGTAAAATAAAAACAATGAACACAGGAGAGTTGATTGCAAAAGGGGTTAGAACTGAAAACAATGTCTATGTTTTGAAGGAAGATAAGGAGGAATGTTATTTAAGAAAATTTGATGAAAATTGGTTATGACACAGAAGGCTTGGACACTTGAATTTTGAACATATTGTCAAGCTGAATAATGAAGGTGATTTGAAAGATCTTCCAAGAATATATAACCCTCATAACTCTGTATGTGAATCCTGTCAAGTGGGGAAGCTGACTCGTGCTCAATTCAAATCAAAGAGTTTCACATCTTCAGAGAAACCACTTCAAATTATTCATATGGATACGTGTGGACCATCGCGAAAGGATGGAACTGGAGGAGAATGTTACTTTATGTTGGTCATTGATGACTTCTCCAGACTTATGTGGGGTGCCTTTCTGAGAGAAAAATTTGATGCGATTGAGAAGTTCAAAATGTTTAAGGCATTAATTGAGAATCAAACAGGAAGGAATTTAAAGGCAATTCGATCAGACAAGGGAGGATAATTTATGTCAAAATATTTCAAAGAATTTTGTGAGAGACATGGAATTAAAAGAGAATATACTATTCCAGGTACTCCTCAACAAAATGGAGTTGTAGAACGCCAAAATAGATCAGTTCAACAGATGGAAAGGGCTATGATGAGTGAAAGGGAAATTTCACAAACCTTCTGAGTGGAGGCTATTCACACGACTGTTCATATTCTAAACAAAGTGCATCTAAGGCTGAACAGTTATAAAACTCCATATGAGTTGTGGTTTGGTCGACCTGTATCAATTAAGCACTTCAAAGTATTTGGAAGTAAATGCTACATAAAAAAAAATGATGATCATCTGGGAAAATTTGATGGTAGAGTTGATGAAGGTATCTTCTTAGGATATGCAATGAACAATAAAGGATACAAATGCTTTAAAAAACGAATGTATAAATTAGTAGACTGTATTGATGTTTGAATTGATGAAGAAGCTCCTGCAAAAGATCAACAGAGAGTACGCACTAAGTCAGATGAAGAAGATGACAAGAATAGTGAAAATTAAGAACAACAAATCTCAGATTCACAAGAAGATGATGAATGAGGTGGAGAATAGATACCCAGACAAGAAGATTCAAGACAACAATCAACATCAAATCCTTCCTCCAGAATTACTCAAAATATTCATCCTGGAAGTTAGATAATTGGTGAGAAAGACAAAGGTGTACAAACTAGGAGAAGGATAATCAAAGACACCAAGAAATCACATATAGCCTTCATATCCATGGTGTAACCAAAGAAATTTAATGAAGCCAATAAATATGTAAATTGGTTAAAATCAATGAATGAGGAACTGGATCAGATTGAAAAGAATGATACTTGGGAAATTGTTCCTAGGCCAGCAAATAAAAATGTAATAGGATCCAAATGGGTCTACAAAAATAAGATGAATGAGGAAGGAAATATTGTAAGAAACAAGGTTAGATTGGTCTGCAAAGGGTATGCTCAAATAGAAGGACTGGATTTTGATGAAACATTTGTGCTCATAGCAAGATTAGAAGCTATTATAATGTTTCTTGCCTATGCTTGTCGTAAGAAGTTTAAAGTCTATCAAATGGATGTCAAGTCAACTTTTCTAAATGGAGATCTAAAAGAAGAAGTCTATATGGAACAACCAGAGGGTTTCCAACTGTCAGATAACCTTGACTTTGTTTGCAAGCTGAAGAAAGCCTTATATGGGTTGAAACAAGCTCCTCGTGCTTGGTATTATAGATTAGATAAGCATCTTCAAGACAAAGGGTTCAAGAGAGGAACAATTGACTGCAATCTATATATTAAAACATAGGATAATGATTTTCTCATTGTGTTGGTCTATGCAGATGACATCATCTTCGGAAGTAATAATGCTTCATTGGTACAATGGTTTGCTTCTTCCATGCAGTTTGAATTTGAAATGTCTATGATAGGGGAACTGCCATTTTTTCTTGGTCTGCAAATTACTCAGAGGTCTGAAGGAATATTTCTTTCTCAGGCAAAATGTCTAAGAGAAATGTTGAAAAAGTTTCAAATGGAAGATTCTTCACCTGTGAGCACACCTATGCTTGCTAGATGCAAGTTAAGCAAAGATGATGTCTCACCTGAGGTTGATCAGATTTCATATAGGTCTATGATAGGGAACCTGTTGTACATGAAAACATATTGTCCAGACATAATGCATGCTATTGGAATGGTAGGAAGGTATCAGTCTACACCTAAACATAGTCATTTGATGGATGTGAAAAGAATATTCATATACTTTAAATGAATAATGAACTATGGCCTATGGTATCCTAGGAATTAGAATTTTCAATTATCAGTCTATTCAAATGTTGATTGGGCTAACTACATGGATGAAAGGAAAAACATGAGTGGAGGTGCATTCTTCTTAGGATATTCTCTTGTAGCATGGTTGAGAAAGAAACAAGGTTCCATTTCCTTATCGACTACAGAAGCTGAATACATTGCAGGTGCCACTTGTTGTACCCAAGTATTGTGGATGATTCAGACACTTGCAAACTTGGAGGTAAAGTATATTGCACCGATCCCAATTCATTGTGATAATACTAGTGCAATTAGTGTGTCAAAGAATCTTGTATTTCACTCAAAGACCAAGCATATACCCATCAAGTATCACTTCTTGAGGGAATAGGTAACCAATAGTGTTGTTTCTTTGCATTATATTCCATCCAAAGATCAGATTGTTGATATCTTCACTAAGCCACTTGCAAAGACTCAGTTTGAGTATCTATGCCAGAAGTTGGGAGTGACCTTGTTATCAAGTTAAAAATAGTCTATCTGATCATGGGGAGAGTTCTCATAGTATATCTAATCAGGGGGAGAGTGCTTATTGTATCTTTGATCATGGGGAGAATAGAGTCACTCTCAATTTTCCTTGACATTTATGTCAAAGGGGGAGAAAAAAGTGTGGTATGGATGCTACAATTGGAGGTCTAAGAAGAATAGTGCAGCCTTTCAGGGTTTCCATCAATGCCAAAGGGGGATATTGTTAGCATGCTTACATGAAGAGTGTGCTTTTCATTTATGGATAGAAAAACAATGATGATGGAAAACAGGAAAGCAACGATGATAGTATCGGAAGAAGTCCTCCTATGAAGACAAAGCTCAAGAGGAAAAGTGAATATGAGACATTTAAACCGGTTTCGCAAGAGAAGGTTTCGAGGCCGAAACCTTTTAATACTTAGAAAATATTCTAAGTCAGAAGAAATTGTAAGTTCAAGAGGAGGAGTGACAATGGTCATTAGATTGAGCACTATGAAGAATATGGGCCGTTGGATTAGAGTCCAGACCGGAGGAATGAGCACGTAGAGGAGGAGAAAAAATATTAATCATTAGATCTCAGCACGTGGACCAACCGTCGTTGGATATAGAGGGCACATGGAAGATATCCATGTAGCTCGGGAAAGGTTGGGAAGAATACCTGAAGAATCAGGAGTCGAAGAAAATCCTAGTCATCCCTCAAGAGAGGACACGTGGCAAGAGATTAACATTGCATTGATTCACAAATTGGGAAATCAGAGATGGGAGAAGTGAAAACTCACGAAGTCCGAGTTCGCGAAGGTGATCATAGCCATTGGCTGGAAGGAGAGTGTGGACCATATATCTGGTCCCGAAGAACTCACTAGTTCGGGTTTCAAAAGAAGGGATATGAGAAGTCTTTCGATATATCGAGACACAAAGTCCTGAAGTGCGAAGAGGAGATCCGGGTCGTCGGATCACAGAGGGTCATGGACCGTTGATCTGAAACAACAAAGTTTAGAGTTTGGGAGTTCGGACTTCGAAGAATGGAGGAGAGCTAACTCGTGAGATTGCTAAACACGAAGTCATGTAGCACCTTTTTGGTAGGCGTGTGGTCACAGTAGATGTTCACGTAGGGGAAACTTGAACCCGGTGCTAGTTCACGTAGGCGAAGTTCGCAAGGAGCTTCTTTGCGAGGACCTCCTGTAACTATTAGAGAATATCATCTATAACTATAACAGAGATAATAAGCTCAACTGTAACCGAGAAGACGGAAGGTCACACTGTCAGAGAAGCCAAATAATCTTAGGATAATGACCATTGATGACGAACAGACTCAGGATAACCGCCAGAGAAGACAAAGAGTTGCGAGTATTATCTAGCAGAGGATTTGGCATGATAAATATACACAGAACATAGAAGAGGGGGTTCTTTTTATAGTTATTTATGTAGGTAGAAGTACATTGGGCAAAGGTGTTGATGAGTATAGAAGAGGCACAACGGATAGAATGCAGAGGGAGAACAGAGCATAAAACACGGAATAAAAGTTGAACAGAGAGGAGTGGTGCACAGGAGGATAAAGAGTGGAGCATAGATGAAGAAGAATGCAGTGGAGTAATAGAGCATGGAAGAAGAAATATGCAGAAGTGGAACATAGCACCTGAAGAAGGTAGAGGAGACATAGACCTGTAATAGATTAGATTACAGATAGATCAAGTAAGTAAGTTTTGTAATATTCAATAAGGGTGGTAGGGTGGTGCTAGGGAGAATTTTAGTCCTCTAAATTCTAGTTGGTGCTAGAAGATATTCTAGGAGTTGGTGCTTCCATCTAGTTGGTTCTAGAGAAACCTGGGACTTGGTGCTTCCATCTAGTTGGTGCTAAGGAAATATGAGAGTTGGTTCTCTTTGCAAGTTGTAGCTTTCTATCAGTGGTTGGAGCCTCATATATGAGTTGGTGCTCAAAGAATTTGGTGTACATGAAATTTGGAGCTTGATTGACGTCCTAAGAAGAAGAGGTTTTCTACCTTTATGGGTTTCCTCATGAAAATCAATGTCTCTATGTATTTTGTGTGATTGATCAAATATTGTATTTCTATGCATGTTAATTTATCAATAACACATTAAATACTAATCTAGAAATATTTACAAAAGAATAAGAAAAGTTTCAAGCTTATATATATATATATATATATATATATATATATATATATATATATATATATAAAGTGATTCACCTTCCCCCCTCTCAGTTATTTTTCCAACACCTTTACCATACCATGTACCAACCTGTACAATGCATCAACTGTGCATATCAACACTTGTACTATACCATGTGCAAACCATGCACTTCAACCATGTACATCAACATATATGATGATCTGTACCATAAAAAATGCATGCTTTAACAATGTGTTAATATCGATGGTAGACCTATAACATGACAACCAAAAGTCCAACGATCTCTTCTAGATATCTTGGGATTCCAGACTTCTCCAAGGGTTGAAATCAATGACAACCAACTATCCAAACCAACTGTTCAACAATCTACCCCTTTTGGCATTGATGGAAACACCAACATTGATAGAAACACTTAGACATGGAAACACCATGCTCATGCCCCCCCTATGACCATCACTCTCCATCAATGTTTCTATCTCTTTCCCTTTGACATCAATGGTAAAGGGCATATTCCTTGGGGATTCTTCCCCTGTATTCATGCCTCTAATCTTCTCTCCGACTTTGACATCCTGGGAAAAAGGGTAACTCTATCTTTGGGGCTTATCCCCCTATATTCACTCTTTTTATCTCTTCTTTGTCTATTTCTCTCTCCTTGAGTTCTCTACAAGATGTCGTGTAGATCAAATGTAGGTCTTCCTGTACCTGCATCCTTTTGGAGTTTTTATCCATTGGTGCTTTCTCTTGTAAATCATTGACATATATAAAATCATTCAAGTTTGAACATTCACAAATTTCATTATCAAAAACATCTAATTGTCTCTGATTTAGTCTCTGAAACAATCTGTCTTGAAATCATGCTCTAATCCACTGACATATATCTATCCAATCTTGCCAAGTGTCTTACGAATCCATCCTTGTCCATGTGACCCATATTGATCATGACTCTACTACACAAATTTCCACGATGTTTACACATTTGTAACTTCAATATTCTAAAGACTTCTCTGAATTCGTTGCATTGATCATCACATACCTGCATCTAAAACTGAAGCATATATATTCACTGGTTTACCCAACTTCAAATCAAACTATACAAATATGAAATGAATATATTATTGCATGAATATGTCCTCTATGAATCTCTACATCAAAAAACTGTACCAATGATATCCTTTTGTTAGTCAGCTCATATTCTGCATACCTACATGGAGAAGTGTTCTGAAACATGTTCCTTAACCAAAAAATCTATCATAGGATATCCTATACCTCCATCGTCGAACCACTCTAAATCAAACATCTATAACACCACTCTGGAACACTTCATGTTGTTTGAAGGATAGATCTTTGAACTATAACAGTTGTTGCATAGACTCCCCCTATTCAATATTCATATTTCCTCAAGTCTCCAAGCCAGATGGCTTAGAACAATGGAGGAATCCACCCTAATGTAGAGTATTGTTTTTCTTCATCTATGGATCAATCATCTTCCTAAATTCTGACACTTTCTTCCTCGATTCTAACATCTTCCCTTTTGCATGTTGTTATACATCAAAATGACACACTTAAGTACCTTACCCTAAGTGTTACAAGTGTAGTAAAAGTATCATATGCACCTTGCTAAGTGTCACATACACCTTGAAACCATGAAAGAGCATTTGTCACAATTCCTAGTCAATGAGGAGGAAACATATATCATATGAAGGTCAAAATACTATGTCCACATGAAATATTTATTAATATTCATAAAAACAAATTAATTTAGTGTGAGAATCCACCTCAAATTTAGTTTCCTAATCTCAAGGAGAGGTTGAGAATCTCATGGATGGTTGAGATATTTTCTCAAACCAAAATCCTAATTTGGTGGATCTTGAGAGATATTTTCTCAAAATCCTTGAGAGATATTTTCTCCCTAAAATCCTTGAGATATTTTTTCTCCCTGAAAATCTTGGAAATCTCATTTTAGTGGATCTAGTGAGTGATCTTCTCCATGGTGGTTGAGCCTCCAAATTGTATATATTGACAAATTTCCACGGAGAAGGGGGAAAATGTGGAATCTTGGAGATATCTGACTTATGAGCATGAGATTCATGCAAGGGTTTGAACGAGGAGAGCTTGGATGAGTGTTGCATCATCATCCATGTTTGTAAGTATTCTCTTTGGGTTCTCATTTTAATATACTTGGCCTATTTCCTTCAATCTTGTGTATTCTTTCATGTGCTTGTCTACTCTTCCTTCAATCTTTGTAGATTAATTTGTTTGATCTAATATTGTAGAGTAGGAGTTATTTGTTTCTCTTTACTGTATATTGCATTGCACGTATCAAGTTGTGCTAAGGAGTTTGGAGATCAAGCTCGGATTGGAATGAGCGAGGACAAAATTTGAAAATAGGTGGATCACACCTTTTATCCCTCTCTCTCTTTCTGATTAGTTAAACTAAATTCAAAGGGATGTTAGTGTCTTCTTTTGTTTTTCTGTCTTGGTATTAGGGGTCTATAATCCAAGGGAAGGTTCACCTGCCCACGGGGGAATATTTTCATAACAGAAATTGGTGAATCCATTGGGGAAGAAAATTGTCTTGTCTTTACTTGGATCATCTAAGATTTTCCCCACCTTTAGATATTATTTGACGACTTTCTGACCTACTTTCCTTTCTCTCTTCTTCATTGAATATTTCACAGAGTCTTTGGCAAAGTTTTCTGAGTTTTTAGCCTTTTTTCTGAGTTTTTTTTAAGGGTAGCACTCCTCTATTGTGTATACCAGAGCGCTAATATATTATCAACGCTCCCATGTAGTGTTTATCATAGCATTGTATCACTCTTTCCCTTTGGAAAAATGAGCGTTGATCTCCTTTTCTTGGTTTTTCTGCCCTTTTCTGCTCACTTTTTCTTAGTCTAATCCCGAGGATCTTTTTGCTCAGAGACTTTTGAATACTCTTGACTTTGTTTTGCTAAGATTTGGGCACTTATCAATCATTTATGTTTATCCTTTGAACTTTGCAAATTTTATCTTATTTGTGGTCACCTTGGGTTAACATGATCCCTTGGTTCTTTTTTCCTTTTGAGTTTATCTGATCTTCATCTCGTAAAGCTTTCAAATTACTTGAATATTTAGGATTGGTCATGAACTAAGGTTTGCAAAGGTTACTTGGTATTGAACCTTCTTGTATTATTTGAAACATCTCCTTTTTGGATGATTGAGACTCTTATGACAACCTAGTTTGATTTTTGTTTCTTGTTTCTCTTTGTTTGAGGATTTTTGTGAGTATTTATTTTGCATCTTTGATTTCTTGATTGAACAAGTTATCATACTTGTTTTTTTCAGTTCCCGTTATCCTTTGAGTGTATTCTTTTTTTGAAATAATTTTTCTTTGTGTCTTTTGTATCTGCATCTGAATCTTTCATTTTGATTGGAAGCAATGAAGTATTAAAGGATTTTCATTTGCTTTCTTTTAAAATCAAAGAAAGAAGATAATTGAATTCTTTCTTTTGGGTAGTGTAGTATATTGCATTTAGAAATTTTCGTTTTGTAATTGGGTGATTTTGTTGAAGAATGTTGAACCTCCTCTCCATTCCATATGTAGGATTCACTGAAGAAAAAGATTTGCATCTCATTATTCTACATTCTTTTGGATTTGAGTCTAAAACATCATAAGTTTCACTTTCACACCCTTGAGTAAGAAACGACCCTAAAATGAAGCGCTTATAAAATTGATCAAACACTTTTATATTATATGGTAGCAAACCTACATCAGATTAAAGTGTAGGGATTTGGAATAGGTTGTGAGGATAAATTTCCAAAGCCATCAGACAAACATAGAATCTTGTGCTAGGGAACGATAAATCCAATTGTTCGTATAAGCATAGTTGGGATTCCCCTATTAGGTAGAGGTTAAAAACAAGGTCGCGTGTGGGAGAGTAGCGGATATTTCCCCTCCAAAGCTTAACCCACGTATTGGAAATATCATATATTGGGGGTTCTTCCTGAGAAAATACTGGTTTCATTCGGTCTCGAAGCTTCATGAATCCTGAATCCATTCGAGGTTCTCGGTAGTATTCCAATCCACTTGTCTTCAATTTTCTTGAAGAATTTTGGACTTGTTATCCTGCCCATATGTTCCTTCCTGAATGTCGACTGTAACCACCCACAGGCTGAGTGCAAGTTGGTAACCTTAGTGGCCTATATATGTAGGGTTTATCCATAAGGTGACGGTGAATGGGAGTATTCCCCGTACCTTGGTCAAATGTTGCTCAAACTAACTCCAACTCTTTGGAGAGTACACACACGAGTAAAACTGTGTGGGAACTTGAACCAAGGCATAAGTTTGTTAAGTAGGTCGCCAACGTAACTGATCCACCCACTCTATCCCAATTCCTTCCTATATTGATCTCGCGATGTTGGATTTCATCACCAACTAGTGGTTTCATTGTGGGAAGGTTTGTTTGATTGTTTTTGTTAAACCCTAATATTGGCTCATTACCCCTTAATTGGGGCATATTATATTAGTAATGTTATTTTATTTATGTCGGATTTAGGCCATTAGTTGTAATTATACCTCCTAGTCTCCTATATATACCAAGGAGACATTTTCATTTTGAATCATCTTGTACTTGAACATTTAAGTGGGGTAAAAGGAGGTTGCCCCCTCAAAGAGGCTTATTATCTGAAATTATCTCTTTTTCAAGGATTTGAGTACTTTTTCTGAGGTTTTTCCATGCTATATTGATATTTGGTTTTTAACATATGGTATCAGAGCTCAAGGTCTTGGGGTTTTGCTGCTACATCTGAGACACCTTGGAATTTTCGCATTAACTTTTTTTCTACAACGTTTCATAAGGAACAACTTGGAGGATATTTAGTAGACCGATCAAGGTACATTGAGTTAAAAATTCTAGTCCTGAGGCCTTATACTTTTGGATATATAGCCTGTACAAGTTAGGGTTCTGAAATCATCCTGAACTGAGTCATTGCAGAATTTTCGCTATAAATTTTTTTCTGTAACATTTCATACCTTGAAATCCATAGGATATTTACAAAATTTAGTAAGGTATCTATGGTAAATATTTTAGCTTCTGGGTCATCATAAATTTGTAGATACACCCTGTGTAAGATAGGGTATCTGACTAGTCTCAAGAAGGTGTTCTAGGTAAAACAATAATAAATTCTTCCTAGAGTATCCAAATTGAGTGGGACTAGTTTCATTGGATCTTGGATAGTCTTTAGTATTTCTGGTGCGAGTTTCATAATTTTATATCAATTATTTTGTGTTGGGCACGCTATACAAGTGAGATCTCCTTGAAAGGCCAAAAATCGGCAAGTTGTGGGGAAGTTACCGTAAATTCCACTTCGCACATCCAATTTTGATCAAACCTATGGCATTGCAGAGAAGAAATATCAGAGAACTACATAAAAGAAAGTTTCATACCCAGAAGGGTCGAAACTTGGGAGATACAACAGAAGAAATATTGTCTAGCAAAACCACCTCAAAATCAAGGTTCAAAAGTGATACTTGGCCAACATGCCACCAAAAAAGGGAACTTCTA